>VKKT01002150.1:65309-77125 GCA_008038995.1 Haliotis laevigata | reverse complement strand
AGTGATGGTGGTGGTGCTGGGTGTAGTGATGGTGGTGGTGCTGGGTGTAGTGATGGTGGTGGTGGTGCTGGGTGTAGTGATGGTGGTGGTGGTGGTGCTGGGTGTAGTCATGGTGGTGCTGGGTGTAGTCATGGTGGCGATGGGTGTAGTGATGGTGGTGCTGGTTGTAGTCATGGTGGTGATGCTAGGGTGTAGTGATGGTGGAAGTGCTGGGCGTACTGGTAGTGGTGCTGGTCGTAGAGATGGTGGTGACGCTGGAGTGTAGTGATGGTGGTTATGTGGTAGTGGTGCTGGCAGTGCTGGTAGCAGTGGTGATGGTAGCGTTGATTGTAGTGCTTGTAGTAGTGCTGGTGGTAGTGTTGCTGGTAGTGGTGCTGGTATTGATGCTGGTGGTAGTAGTGATGGTAGTGCTGGTGGTAGTGGTGATGTTAGTGCTGGTAGTAGTGGTGATGGTAGCGTTGATTGTAGTGCTTGTAGAAGTGCTGTGGTAGTGGTGCTGGTAGTGCTGGTAGTAGTGGTGATGGTAGCGTTTATTGTAGTGCTTGTAGTAGTGCTGGTGGTATTGTTGCTGGTAGTGGTGCTGGTATTGATGCTGGTGGTAGTGGTGATGGTAGTGCTGGTGGTAGTGGTGCTGGTAGTGCTGGTGGTAGTGGTGATGGTAGTGCTTGTAGTAGTGGTGATGGTAGCGTTGATTATAGTGCTTGTAGTAGTGCTGGTGGTAGTGCTGGTGGTAGTGGTGCTGGTAGTGGTGCTGGTAGTAGTGATGATGGTAGTGCTGGTGGTAGTGGTGATGGTAGCGTTTATTGTAGTGCTTGTAGTAGTGCTGGTGGTAGTGGTGCCGGTAGTGGTGCTGGTGGTAGTGGTGATGGTAGTGCTGGTGGTAGTGGCGGGAATAGTGGTGATGGTGCTACACATTGACCAGCAAGGTTGGGGTGGATGAGTATAGACCAGCATGCCCCGCGTGGACCAAGAGGTCAGCACAGACCAAGAACCAGCATATGCCTACATTGACTAACAACATTGCTTCGCATGAACAAATAAGGACACACATTAGTAATCATGGACCAGTATGGGTCAGCAACGGTCACCACGGGTCAGCATGGGTCAGCATTGATGTAGCTACAGAGACGTATTCCTGATCCTCTTGCACAAACAGAAATAGTAAATGAAGGACTTCGTGACCTGCTCTCGTGTCATCACTGAAATCGATGCCGGATTTAACCATAGGGCGTAATTGCACTACACCCAACTGCTTGATGAACGTGCACGTGCAATACATATCAATACACGCATGTGTCATGTATATACGTCACCAGTACTGGGGATCAAAGGAACCAGAGCCTGTATTTGACGTTAATGCCAATTCCAATAGATTCGACTTGACAAAACGTTTAAAACGTATTTGTCTAGTCCCTATTTCTTTTCTATTATTTCTTTCGCAACCTGGTCTTGATATCTGATTGAACGTTATTGTCTGTTGGAAGTTCGTTCTCAGTAACAAGGAAAATCACAGCCTCTTTTGGGTTGAAATTTGTGCACGCCATTTTGAAATGTGCCGGAGAAGGATTGCTTGACAAATGTATGCATCAAACGACATGGTCAAGTTCAAGCCTTATACTGTTTCCAGGTAGCAAAGTAGATAAGAAGTGCCTGGGTTCGATTTCAAGACGGAACACAGCCTTGCCAATAATTGTTGGAAAACTACCCAAAGCGCCGTGAACCACTCTTACTCAATTTAATGTGTCCTCTCGTGACTTTGTCAAGATTGTCGTGCGTCACCACAAGTTCACGACTGTCACAAAATGTTGATCTTCAGTGGAAAACGGGGGCGAAATGTACCACCAGTTGGATTGTAATAAGCAACGTTCGAAAGAACACCTGATAGGAAACTCCCTGTGGTTTTGGAAGCGTCTAGTAAATTAGATTACAACGGTCGCTTGACACTAAGTTCCATCCTGATGGGCTCTGTTTCATTTTTCTTACAGCATGACAGCATCCTTTAGTGATGAGATCCGTTTTCGTTTGAGTATTTTTGGGGGCAAGTGGACGCTCCTAAATTTATAACGTATTTATGTCGTAAAGCTGGTGATTTCCTGAGGGGCATGTGTTACGACAATCTCCTCACTTAGCTTGCAACATTTGCCACTACCACATTTGACTTTAGGTGATAAGGTGTACTCAATATTAAATGTTACAGCGTAAACATCTTGTAATAATGTTAAGCAAGGTAACCATGAACTTTAACATGACCCATGTTAAGAGCCAGGAATTATTACAATGATGTCACTGACACAAACCAGGTAGTAGTTGATATTTAACTTCTCCAACATTTGGCATTCAGGATACTAGTTGAAACGCGCGTTCAGAATGACCAGTAATCCCTGGTTCAATATTGACCACACCAATAACAATGTGACGTCATCATAATGGTTTAATCATGAAGAATGTGCGGGCAAAATAGAAACAAAAGAGATACTTTGTCAAAGTATTTTTCAATTATGAAACGAACGCTTTCACAACGTAATATATCCTATACACTTTCAAAAATGTTTAATGCCTTTCAGTTTCCCTACTTTCGGTACAAAGCAGCTTTAAGCCCAACTCACTCTATCACTAAACACTACTTAGTGAGATTAGTCGATATGTCCATTATTAATACCCTTTGACTCCACCATAGTCTGCGCTTTCCCTGTAGACACAATCTCCCAACACTGATCAATTGCCTCCTTTCAGTGTTATACATTACACACGACCAGTGACTGGAGTTCATCGGGAAGGTTTCTCACAAACCCTCTGTTGACCAAAATAAGGGTAACCTTGTTTTACTTGTAAATCGTGAGCCCGAGAATGGAGAGTCAGACAACTGATTTGGGCCCATTAATCTCCCGGCCTTTTATTAATTACACCTGCCCCACAAGTCCAGCGGCTACATTCCTTGGCCCCAGTCTAATATATTTCCAGAGGGACCTGTTATTAATGAGGAACACTTTACTATCGTGTGTATGATAAATGTGAGAATATTCTTGAATTGATGTAATCGGTCGCACGATGAACAACAAAACACTTTGCCCCTCTTACAGCCGTGTTTCCGTGGTACAGATATACCTCATTAGTGCGAACCTTGTTAATCAGGAAACCCTTTCTTCGGACGAATTCTGTTACATGGAAACTGGCACAGTACCACTTACCATTGATTTGTTAATCCGATATTCGTTAATCAGTGAACTCGGTAATCCGAACGACTTTTACTGGGAATGGTACATTCCACATAAAGGAACAAAATAATAACTTGAAATTAATTTGAATGCTCTGATTATGTTCACAATATCAACAAACCATAACATTATAATTTAAAAAGTTTTCTTTAAAATGGTCATGTTGCATCTACCGTAGAAAGGCAACCAAATTATTATTATTACAAGTCAGTACTAATTATCAACATTCATTAAAGGTTTAAAAGATACTAATTCATTCGCTTCACATATATTTCGTGAAGCCCCCCACCCCACCCCACCCCACCCCACCCTACCCCCGGATATACGTGAGATAAACTATTTATCTTACGAAAGCAAAAGGTTGCAATAAGTTTAAGGCGTTTAAGGTCGCCCACCGCACAAAATGAACCTGCTGTGACAATGGCGCTTAAACGAACGCAGCGTGCGTGTCCGTGTGTTTGTGTAAGACCCAAACCGCTGTGGACAATACCAGCCATCAGAGGACGCTTACTGTGATCGTTGTACATAATTCTCCCACTGTCACTGTATTGATTGGGATTTGTCTATGATATCTGACAACATAACCAACGGGCATGACATCTGCTTGCGTTCATTTGGGAACTGTATTGTGTTAGTGTCACCAGGAGATCGTAAGTCTGTCAAAGACTCAGATGTGCCCAAAAGTGGTTCAGAAAAAGATAAAGTGGATATTTTTAAATGTAGATGACTCAATCTACTTTTAGTAGCGGCAACACACAAAATATTAAATATTTATCGATTTTTTTTTATTAAGGACAATTAAAAATTGCCATATTCCTGTGGGATTTTGTGTGGCATAAAGTGTTGCAAATCCCATTTAATTGACTTTTATAAAATGATGCACCCAAGGGGCTATCAATAACAGAATATAGTTTCTTAACTTCTTTCTCTCATTCTTCTGAAAATCGGCACACTTGCTCTGTGCTTTGGACGCGAGTGAGTGAGCAGTTTTTGTGACTAGTGAGGGCAATTAGGTGACTAACGAGGCAATTTAGTGACTAACAAGTTGGTGACTAGACAGTTGGTGACTTGCGAGGGGAGTTTTGTGACTAGCGAGGGGTGTTTGGTGACAGTTTGGAGTTAGGTGACTAGCGAGGGCAGTCTGGAGACAGTTTGATGACTAGCGAGGCAGATTGGTGACTAGCAAGGGCAGTTTGGTGACTAGCAAGGGCAGTTTGGTGACTAGCGAGGGCAGACTGGTGACTAACAAGGGCAGTTTGGTGACTGACAAGGGCACTTTGGTGACTAGCGAGGCAGTTTGGTGACTGGCAAGGGCAGTTTGGTAACAGGCGAGGGCAGTTTGGTGACTAGCAAGGGCAGTTTGGTGACTAGCGAGGTAGTTTGGTGATTGGCAAGGGCGGTTTGGTAACAGGTGAGGGCAGTTTGGTGACTAGCAAGGGCAGTTTGGTGACTATCAAGGGCAGTTTGGCGACTATAGCGAGGACAGTTTGGTGACTAGCAAGGACAGTTTGGTGACTAGCGAGGGCAGTTTGGTGACTATAGCGAAGACAGTTTGGTGACTAGCAAGGACAGTTTGGTGACTAGCGAGGGCAGTTTGGTGACTATAGCGAGGGCAGTTTGGTGACTAGCAAGGACAGTTTGGTGACTATCAAGGGCAGTTTGGTGACTATAGCGAGGACAGTTTGGTAACAGGCGAGGCCAGGCTGGTAACTTGCGAAGCAGCTGTTAACGGGCGAGGGCAGTTTGGTAGCTAGAGGGACAGTTTGGTGACTATAGCGAGGACAGTTTGGTGACTGGCGAGGGCAGTTTGGTGACTAACAAGGGCAGTTTGGTGACTGACAAGGGCACTTTTTTGACTAGCAAGGGCAGTTTGGTGACTAGCGAGGCAGTTTGGTGACTAGCGAGGCAGATTGGTGACTAACAAGGGCAGTTTGGTGACTGACAAGGGCACTTTTTTGACTAGCGAGGGAAGTTTCGTGACTAGCGAGGCAGTTTGGTGACTGGCAAGGGCAGTTTGGTAACAGGCGAGGGCAGTTTGGTGACTAGCAAGGACAGTTTGGTGACTATCAAGGGCAGTTTGGTGACCGACAAGGGCACTTTGGTAACAGGTGAGGGCAGTTGGGTGACTATAGCGAGGACAGTTTGGTAACAGGCGAGGCCAGGTTGGTAACTTGCGAGGCAGTTTGGTAACTAGAGGGACAGTTTGGTGACTATAGCGAGGACAGTTTGGTGACTAGCGAGGCAGTTTGGTGACTGGCAAGGGCAGTTTGGTAACAGGCGAGGGCAGTTTGGTGACTAGCAAGGGCAGTTTGGTGACTAGCGAGGTAGTTTGGCGATTGGCAAGGGCGGTTTGGTAACAGGCGAGGGCAGTTTGGTGACTAGCAAGGGCAGTTTGGTGACTAGCAAGGGCAGTTTGGTGACTAGCAAGGGCAGTTTGGTGACTAGCAAGGGCAGTTTGGTGACTAGCGAGGGCAGATTGGTGACTAGCGAGGTCAGATTGGTGACTAGCAAGGACAGTTTGGTAACTAGCGAGGGCAGTTTGGTGACTAGCGAGGCAGTTTGGTGACTAGCAAGGACAGTTTGGTGACTAGCAAGGACAGTTTGGTGACTATAGCGAGGACAGTTTGGTAACAGGCGAGGCCAGGTTGGTAACTTGCGAGGCAGCTGTTAACAGGCGAGGGCAGTTTGGTAACTAGAGGGACAGTTTGGTGACTATAGCGAGGACAGTTTGGTGATTGGCGAGGGCAGTTTGGTGACTATAGCAAGGACAGTTTGGTGACTGGCGAGGGCAGTTTGGTGACTAACAAGGGCACTTTGGTGACTATAGCGAGGACAGTTTGGTGTCTAGCGAGGGCAGTTTGGTGACTAGCGAGGGCAGTTTGGTGACTAGCGAGGACAGTTTGGTGACTATAGCGAGGCAGTTTGGTGACTATAGCGAGGACAGTTTGGTGACTAGCGAGAGCAGTCCGAAGACTATTGAGGCTAGACTGCTCGTACAAGTGGGAACCACTGTCCCCGCAAGTATTGTTATTCTCATGTGATAGGACTCAGCTTTAATATGGCACCCACTTCTGTACATCGCCGACAAGACATTACCAGTGGATGCCCACGGGCGATGTGGTAGCCAAGAGGCTAAAGCCTTATCTCGTCACATCGAGAGACTCGGCTTCAATTCCCAACATGGGGGAAAATATGTAAAACCCATTCATGGTCTCACTCACACACTCACTCACTTAGTTTGATACTGTTTCTCAACAAATTCTTCCGGATAATACATGTTCACTCATGTATATACATCATACACGATGCATATTATAACAGCGTCCTTCAGTAGTTTCTGATTCTACGTTTGTAAAAGTATGGTCTTCCTTCGTTTGGCCCTGTGTAGCTGGATGTTGTCCAAGCTAACAGCTTTGGACAGTGGTCATCTGTCATATCTGGACACAAGGGTCAGTGTGTTCAGATACATGGGCAGTTTATGGAGTGAAGAAGTAAGATCGTGGTTCTCATTTCAGTGACCTTCACCTTTTCCTCCTGTGGGATATATGACGGTGACTAAGACTGTGTAGCCACACCATGGACATGTACACATTTAGTAGTTGTAGGCACATGTCAGGTCCTTCATGACCCTAACTACCGACTATGTAATATACTTGGGCGGGGCTGTCAGTTTGTTAGAATGTAGATGGTCGGAAGTAGAATTTCGGTCAGTGCCTCATAGCACCTCATTCAAATGTAGACTCAGTGTTTGAAACTCCCAAAATGCCAAGCCAGACAGCTGGACTGGTAACTTTAAAAACTAACCAGTCCGATACAAACTTGCCTGTCCGGTATTCCACAATTATTTTTAAAAAATCAGGTTTCTGAATACTTTACTGTTTGTAGGCATCGCATGCGCATGAACTACATAGCACTAACAGGCAATGCACCGATTTTAGCTAAACTGAAAGTACACGTGTTGTGATTGGTTATCGTTACATGCACTGTCCAATCGTAAGTAGTTTAACATAATTATCATAATACCGTAAACACCTCCAACTGACGACAAGAGAACCTGTTTGATATTTTGAAAAATTTACTGATAGGAGTAAAAATATCTACCAGACCACCGAAAATAGACCGTTCCGGACGGTCGGGCAGGCGGGAATTTTAAACGCGGGTAGATTACTAGTTCCACATTCAAAAATGTGTAGATAGTACCTCAGTAAAGACAGGTTGATGTTGAAAACCAAACGAATCAGCCAATATTAATGAAGCTAAATGTTACATAAACCCACCATGGAACTACTGCCGATTACTGAATACATGTCGCCACCAAAGTCTACAATTCGATTGCAGAATGTACTACTTTGATGTAGAATAAAATATTATATACGTGGAGGAAATCATCTAAATATAAGAAGCATCGTATATGTTGATGAAAGTGTTAAATATGGTTGTAAATATAATTTACGTGGATGTTTGTGCCCTATACGTGGTTGGAAGTATCACCCAGTTCGATGATGTACCACATACGTGGTTGGAAGTACCACCTAGGTCAGTGGAAGTACCATATACGTGGTTTCAGCTATCATTTAGGTCAATGGAAGTATCATATACGTGGTTGGAAATACCACCTAGGTCAGTGGAAGTACCACCTAGGTCAATGGAAGTACCATGTACTTGGTTGGAAGTACCACCTAGGTCAATGGAAGTACCATCTAGGTCAATGGAAGTACCATGTACTTGGTTTGAAGTACCACCTAGGTCAATTGAAGTACCACCTAGGTCAATGGAAGTACCATGTACTTGGTTGGAAGTACCACCTAGGTCAATGGAAGTACCATCTAGGTCAATGGAAGTACCATGTACTTGGTTGGAAATACCATCTAGGTCAATGGAAGTACCATGTACTTGGTTTGAAGTACCACCTAGGTCAATGGATGTACCATCTAGGTCAATGGAAGTACCATGTCCTTGGTTTGAAGTACCACCTAGGTCAATGGATGTACCACCTAGGTCAATGGAAGTACCATGTACTTGGTTGGAAGTACCACCAAGGTCAATGGAAGTACCATCTAGGTCAATGGAAGTACAATGTACTTGGTTGGAAATACCACCTACGTCAATGGAAGTACCATCTACGTCAATGAAAGTATTATATGTCTGGTTGGGAGTGCCACCTTGGCCAATGGAAGTACCACATAGGTCAATTGAGGTATCATATACCTGGTTGGAAGGACCACCTAGGTTATTGGAAGTACCGCCTAGCTCAATGGAAGTACCATATAATGTACGTCGTTGGAGGTATCGTCTAGGTCGATGGACGTATCATACACATGTTTGTATGTACCATTTACTTGCATGTTTCTATCATACAATTGGTCGTAACTACCATCTAAGAAGATGATATTGTAGAATGAAGCACTACAACACTTCCATAATGTGTTTCATCAATCTTGGTCACTGATATACTCAAGGTGATGACAAGATGTTCACAATTTCTATCACTAACCTGGTTACATTTAGTGCCGTAATTAAGTTGTCAAACAGTGCAGCATAATCCTCGTGTACATTTATCGTCATGGTCAGCAGGTTCCATTATGCAAAACATTCGCTAATCAGTTTCGCTTCCGTTATTGCATGTTTAACGATAATTGAAATTCACTCTTTATATATTGACTCATGTTTTCGATACCTATAATTATCATACATTTGCATTAATTAACAAGTATTCATTGGTGTGTTGTTTTTATAGACACTTTGATCATATGAACTGTCTATCACATCCTCGATTAACAAGGATACCGAGTCTCCACTATACAACTCTGTCCACACTACGATAAATTACCCGTGAAGCCCAGCGTGAGAGACCTTTACTATTTTTCGAACGATGGTGACGCCACTCTCGAAAAAAAGTCTTGTCAGATAATAGTGCACTAGTTAAACGAGCTTGCTGCAGCCATTCCCTTTTCCTCTGTTTCAGTATACATGGCAGCTATGTTCATGTTAACACGTTAAGACTTGAACACATAATGCCGTTTAGAATGTGGTCACATGGGGCTGGTTGTATGATTATCCGGGCTATTTGGGTGCCTCGTTCTGAGAGTGTGGGTTCGAATCCCAGATGGGACTCAACCCCATAATTACTAGACTCTGCACTTTACTCATAAAGTCATGATGGTCGAACCAATGTAGCTTTCAGAAGGGTTCACTACTTTTATACCAAACATAGAGTGTTTATTTTCTAAATTCCTGACGCAACGATTTTAGTACATACTCGGAAGAGATTGTTAACATCTGTCCATGTGACGTCGCACATCTATGATCTTTCTCCGGAATCACTGTCAATGCTTAGCTGAGTGTATGGTTCAAAGGTTGGCTCAGGATGTATAACGTTAGCTGATAACTCCGAATGTCGGTAATGTAGAAAAAATACAACAAATGGTATGAGAAAAGACACATTGTTGGAACATTTACAATACAAATAATGACATCGAAACTTTCTTGTAAATTAGGGACATAATATATTATTCTCTGTCATATAATTCTGTCAGTATCATGAGATGTATGCATATACCGTTTACAGAAAATAGAACACACTTCTGCAAACACAGTTGTACACGTAAAGTTTCAACAGTAAAACGTAACAGCTTTCAGGTTATGTAACGATCAAAAAGGGTTTTTAATTTCTGTTTTATTGCAAAGAGGAAAATATTGCACTATGAAAAATTGCGCACTAAAGACATGCATGGCAAGTACAGACAGATAATGAAATGTTTTAAATAGAAGCTCTATCGAACCTTGACACATCAATACATCTTGTATGCAGTAAATGTTAAATTATGGGCATCAATTTAAAATTAAATTCAATGCATACACCCAAATAAGCAACAACCAGCCTGTTTGAAAAATATGACCACACAACTGTTTCTCAGGACAGAGCAGATCTGGACCTGCTTAAAGATTAGATCACACAACTGTTCCTCAGTACAGAGCCGATCTAGGCCTGCTTAAAGATTAGATCACACAACTGTTTATCAATACAGAGGCGATCTAGGCCTGCTTAAAGATTAGATCACACAACTGTTTCTCAACACAGAACCGATCTAGGCCTGCTTAAAGATTAGATCACACAACTGTTTCTCAATACAGAGCCGATCTAGGCCTGCTTAAAGATTAGATCACACAACTTTTTCTCAGTACAGAGCCGATCTAGGCCTGCTTAAAGATTAGATCACACAACTGTTTCTCAATACAGAGGCGATCTAGGCCTGCTTAAAGATTAGATCAAACAACTGTTTCTCAGTACAGAGCCAATGTGGGCCTGATTTAAGATTACATCACACAACTGTTTCTCAGTACAGAGCCGATGTGGGCCTGATTTAAGAATAGCATCCTCGTTTTTTCCTCAGTGAGGATCCGACCAGGGCATATTTAAAGAATATGTAACTCACAAACTACAGTTATTTAAAGAACACTTCTTCAATACATCGGCGATCAGGATCTTTCTGTGAAACAAGATCACAAGAGGGTTCTGGGGGACTATGGGGACACAAAGAAGTACCTTGACATTACCAGATGAGGATGAGGAACGTAAGACCAGGTCAAAACACACACAGAGCAATCCATGACACATCCAACAGACATCCTTCGTCTCGGTTGCTTCATTTGAAGAGTGAGCAAGAACCAAGATAGGATGTTCCTTGTTCATGACGTTGAAAACGTATGACTTAATGTAAGAAATGTCGCCCTTATTGTAGGTATTCTTCCATATTTCTCCGTTGGAAGTATTAGTGCCGAAATAATTGTTTCCGTAAACATTGTATTCTATTTCTATGTTTTTTAAATTACAAATTTGTTTTATTTTAGTAATTATTTTTACAGTAAGGATAATATGTTTACGACACAATAGAACAGCACTGTGTGGCCCTTGCATCTGTCACAGCAAATATATCATGCGTTATTCGATTACTTTCTGACAAAATCCAATTACATTAATGTGCATTTGTAGTTATTTAAAACCTACATGATTACCTTACAGTCAGTAGTTTGTTTCATTATGCAACAGTTGGTTAAGATTAGGTGGCTGGATAGTAGATCGAGAAATAAACCACTGTGTCTCTAATACATAATTCTTTGTCAGTATATAAGACCGAATACGTGACGTGTTGCATCATGTTTTGCATCATGTTACGCATCTGCTTTCAAACGAGAGTCAAAGGACGACACGAAACAGTTTTGCTGGTGTTTATCCAAAACAGTACTGATAACACATGTCCAATATTGTACTGATAAAACGTTACTGACTAGGGGTGGGTATTGCAGAGAAATTTTCATATTGCGATATATTGCGATGCGGAAGCATATATTGCGATATGTATTGCAATATATTGCAAGAATTATTTTTTATCTAAAACTATTTATAATCGAGTTAATGCTTGATTATAAAGCAAAAACATAACAAAATCACTATGATTGATTAACCTTCAATCAAAACTTTTAATCATGACAAAATAAAAATGTAAGTAACATTTGGCACTAATGAAACAGGGAAAAAACAATTAAAAAAACGGAAATATCCGAAGATTTCCGAGTGTTACGAAGTTTTCCGAATGCATG
>VKKT01002150.1:7025-19055 GCA_008038995.1 Haliotis laevigata | reverse complement strand
ATCACTGGATTGTCTGGTCCAGACTCGATTATTTACAGACTGCCGCCATATAGTTGGAATATTGCTGGGTGCTTCGTAAAACTAAACTTACTCACTCATTCACGAGTGACTTACTTCAGATGTTGTAGACAGTGTATTAATTGATTGATCAGACCATTCAAATAACGATTTGTGTAGCAGGCATTCCATTTGCTGATAGTAATATTTATGGTGTACACAGTACATACCCAGTCTTTGATTTGTTGGGAAATGTGACCACGTCACAACGGCCGAGAAAAAAAGAGCAGTAAATTAAGATGTGCTAATACTGCCTCCATCGCACTTTTAGAAACAGTTGCAACATTACGACGACGGAAATCACAAAACATATATACATGTACTCATGCCAATAATGGTTGTCATCCCCCAGCCTATTAATAAAATTGAAGCAGGTGACAACCAATATATGCAGAGATAACAGTATAAGGGTGCATTTTAAGCTCATTTTATTCTGATATTTTGTAATATTGAATCAATTATAGATATGAAATATTAATAGACTATACACCCAGAAGATGTGACTTAAAAGCAGTGTAACCTCCAATAAAAACGAACGTGAACTGTTGTTGCCGTCGACGCAGCACACGTTCGGCCCGCCCTGTCGTGGTATGCCATACTTTTCGTTAAGTCACTGGTCTTAGTGCTATGTAAATTCACAAATCTAGTCTGTGAATGCAATAAAGTGCATGATGGCACCAGTCTCAAGCTGAAGAGAACACCGTTGCTGGAAGAGAGGCCCGGATTTATTTGTTCATCTGATGCTCGGCAAAATTCGTCCAAAAGCTGTTAGATTTATTTTCTCTCGTCTGTGATGTGAAAATCTTTCATCGCCTATCGCCGATATCACGCTAGGGGAAGGGTTTGGGGAAATCCACTGAGCTATATTAAATCTGGTTTCTTAGCAACCCTTCGCCTGGCCTATTTTGACAGAAATTCTAGACGCGATGAGGGGAGAGGGGCGGGTTGGTAATGCAAGGGTTTGGGGTAAAGGGACAAGAAATGCCGAATCTGTTGACATGGGGAAAGTTGTCAATTCTATCGTTTTAGCGTATGCTTGGAACGGCGCCTCGTGGTGTTGCTTGTCACTGACTGGTGTCCTATTTCTCGATCACCCCAACCTTCCCACTCAACGAAGACCCCGCCACAAATGATTTACTGTTCTGATGATTTTCATACTTCCGAAGCGTGTTGCTCCTTGATAAGCTATTTTGAAAATGTTGTTTACCCTAGACTTACCTCAAAGGCTTTCTCACTATATATATATAACGGCAAAGTCGAATAAGGAAACCTACTTAAACAGAAAAAGACAAAACAAAACATCTGATGATCTCCTCAACTCCGTCCTCACGCGTGTCTTATGTTCGTTTGGCGTTTTTCATCTGTAAACCTAAGATGAGTTATAAATTCACAGAGTTTTTAAAGCTCATTTGAATGATCAGCCATAGTTATGTAGATACATCTTGATTACTTTAGTCAAAATTCCAAATATTCCCTACTTATTCAAAGTGTCCAATGTCCACCCCATATGGATTCTCTGGTATCACACTTATATAATGTATAATTAGTGTTATGTTTAGTGGTTTTATTACTAGAATGGCTGTGGTGGTTGTGTTTGTTTTAGTAGTAGTAGTAGCAGCGGTTGTGTGTTAGTGCTGGTAGTAGAAGTAGTAGTAGTACCTGCGGTAGTAGTAGTAGTGGTGGTGGTGGTATTTCAGGCAGTAGAAGTAGTAGTAGTAGAAGTAGTAGTAGTGGTGTTTTGGGAGTAGTAGTAGTGGTGGTGGTGGTGTTTTGGGAGTAGTAGTAGTAGTAGTGGTGGTGTTTTGGGAGTAGTAGTAGAAGAAATAGTAATAGTAGTAGTAGCAGTAGTAGTGGTGTTTTGGGAGCAGTAGTAGTAGCTGTGGTGGTGGTGTTTTGGGAGTAGTAGTAGTAGTAGTAGCAGTAGCAGTAATAGTGATGTTTTGGGAGTAGTAGTAGTAATAGTAGCAGTAGCAGTAGTAGTGGTGTTTTGGGAGTAGTAGTAGTGATGTTTTGGGATTTGTAGTAGTAGTAGTAGTGGTGGTGTTATGGGAGTAGTAGTGGTAGTAGTAGTGGTAGTAGTAGTGGTAGTAGTAGTGGTGGTGTTTGGGAGTAGTAGTAGTAGTAGTAGTAGGAGGAGGAGGAGAAGTGGTGTTTTGGGAGTAGTAGTAGTGATGTTTTGGGAGTAGTAGTAGTAGTAGTAGTAGTAGTAGTAGTAGTAGTAGTAGTAGTAGTAGTCATCATCATCACCACTACCATCATCATGAACATCATCATCATCATCATCATAATCACCATCTCTTCTTCACCAGGTTAGTATAGTTGGTGAACACAATATAGCTATCTGATCACACAAGGTGTAGTGTAGTGCTGGTGCGAATCACCGAGACAATCTCTATCACGACGTAAGTACAGAAAATGTATAGCAAGAGATGAAAGTGTGTCCAGGTGATCTTCGTCTGTTTCCTAGAACAACGGCACATGTCAGGTGTTCTATACGTCGTACGTCATGAGATATATTTGTGTGTGGGGCACTTCTGTCCACAGAACCAGAACGATAGGGCACCTACGCCAGAAAGACTCTCCCAGCCATGAGTTTCATGGAATCAATTAACGGACAAATAGGGCGATGGGGCAAGATGTAATTACAAACAGCGGAGACGGAGTTGGTGACGGAGACGCAGATGACCGCCTCATTAAATGGTTTTCATTTCTATTTTTAGGCAGTTACATGTCATTGAACCATACCTGTTATCACTGTCTTTAAACCATACATTATGCTAAATACATTTGTGAATATCCACTAATTGAAAAATATACATCGCTAATGTATATACAATACATGCTTATCATTCATAAACCAATCAGAACCTATAAACTCATCAAAGATTTCATTAAGATAATGTTACTAGTATAGGCTCATATATGCTATGTTTATATATAAAAGTATTCGTAGTTGAACTATCACTATTGCCTTCGTATTATCACTGAACAAATATTTGTCTATATAGATGTACATATGTATAATAGATGTCTTCTCTGTATCACAAGTGATTTATGAGAATATAATTGACTTGACTTGGTATTTCACCCTACAGAGAATATAGAGAGTCGTTGGTAAAGCTCGGATCTAATATTTGCGATGGTATTGATAGTATGACAAGTTTAGATACGTTACATGGTGAGACGTGTGATGAACACATATATGTATGATCTACTGACTCAACAAGATGAATGAAGGGATTTGTAGGGTAACAACATGGAAGTAGAGTCAGGCCTCATGTTTGTTCTGGAACTACACTCAAGAACATTGCTGTCCTACGGATTAACGGGAGTTATCTCCCCTGTGTATGTGAAGACTACCCCAACTGTAATCGTCCGGAACAGTAAGGATCCTGTATAACGAGGTTTCAATGTATGGTTGTACTCCTTTACACCAACCCGGGTTATTTTCTCTCTTATAAACTACCGGGCAAAAAAAAGTTATCACTTTTAAAACAAAAACGCTGGTACAGGTTTGAACCCAAGCAGGAAACATTCGCCACAACGCAACATGGTTCCGATAACAACGCAGCTGTCCAAAAAATTCGTCCGGATCGTGCATTTTTCAAAATGTGAAAAACGTAATTCTGGGACATTTGTCCAAATGCATGTTTATGATTGCGTCATGAAGATCGATTTTGGACAGATGATGCATGCAGTAACCGACAAAACACCATAAGAATGCAAGCGCAACGAGACAGGGCGATCGGTATGGCCAATATGGGGGCTTCACGACGTCAGCTGGCCAGAACCGTCAACTACAGCCATGGTAAACCGCTACGAGCAAACAGGCCAGTGCCAAGACCGCCCACGATCGGTAAGACCAAGAGTCACGACACCGGCCGAAGACCGCTACATCCAGAAGACCCACCTTCGGAACAGATTCGTAACGGCGGCGGCGACAGCACTAGGACACGCCATCAGCAGACGAACAGTCCTTCGACGACTTGGTTTGGCTGGTATACGAGTGTACAGCCCCTTCCGTGGAATTGACTTGACCCGTCTACACCATCAACGCAGACTGCAATGGGCACGAACTGTACGTGGCAGCGACGTGACTGGGAGAGAGTGCTCTTTACACGTGAAGTCGGTCCATTCTGTTCAGAAACGATGTTCGAGTTTGTCGACGTAGAGGAGAGCGTCTGGCGCCAAACTGCGTTAAAAAAGTTCGTCCGTTCGATGGAGGAGGCGTCATGGTATGGGGCGGCATTTGTCGCCAGGCAACATTAAGACTAGTTATCATCCGAGGAATAATGCCCAGCAATACAAGGATGAAGTGTTGAGACTTATTGAACTTATTGAACAGGATTCCTGCTGACGTCATGCGCCGACTGACGACGTCAATGAGGAGACGTGTGTTGGCGTGTATGGATGCCCAGGGTGGTCACACTCGCTATTAACGACGTGTCACCTGACTTGTGTCACCTTATGTGACTGTTTATGCACTCTTTGAATGAACTCTGATAAGTGTAATTTGTCATTTTGACCTCTTGACTCTTTCTCAATGAATTGCGGCAAATGCAAGACCAGCATTACAATGAATTTTCAGTCAAATTAAGGAAAACTGATTTCTGTTTGTAAAATGATAATCATAAATCTCACGTAAGCCAGTCTTTGTTTCTCTGTTTTGGTCAAGTGAAGTCGATGGTAACGTTCTTTTGTCCGGTAGTATATTAACGTTGTCTTCTAAGGGTTGACAAGGCATAAGCTACTTACGTACCTACTTACACACATACATATAATTTGACTTACAAGCTCAGAATGCGAACTGAATGTACAGTTGACTTAGGTAATTCCTCTGCCCAATTTGCATTTGTAGACTATTGTGACGTCAACGGTTACCATGACGTCACGCATCTCCCTGCCGCTTAAGCTGATTAGCTTTGGCCTTTCACATCCAAAACACTACCTGTCGCGTTTCAGTGAATGATTTTTGGAAAGTAACGACAATGCCACCCACGTAGATAACAGTATAACACTCCACGGAAGGCCTCGGAGTTTTATTATATATAGGCTTGTGTTGATATATTTGATGCGCAACGACAGATAATATACTGTGTCTATCGATAATTATGCACACGTTGTCATAGTCTGTCATACAGACCCTTAAGCAAATATATCCATGAAAAATATATCTAGAAAATGTGGCAAGCCTAGATGTCCACATTTTCAGAAAATGAAGAAAGTCTCAGGGCTCCTTTTCGTTATATATATATATATATATATATATATATATGTATATATATGTATATATATATATATATTTATTTTTTACTATGAACTTTTTTTTCTGTAAAATATGTTCATTTCAGAGACTAGTTGTCAGTCTAACGTTGTCACAGAGCTCTTAAAATTTCTCACTAGCTCTTAATAGTTAACGACTTTGCAAATGTTGCGACACACACACAAACGGTACAAAGTGCTCCCTTACATGATGGTTACTCAAAACACTTTTACTAGATTTTGATAACTAACTCTTCCAACCTCGATAATTGTAACATAGGCGGGATACTCGTAAGAAATTCCTAAAGTAAATACCACGAAAGTATTTTAGGTACGTATTCTTTACCCTTACAAAATATGGAGATATTATGAGATACACTTGTGAACTATAAATGTCAGAGTACCTAAACGACACAACATCACTGTGTTGTGTGTCATGCAATTACTCTCCCGTGTTATTTCGACCGTATGTCAACGTGCTGGTATATTAGATGTGATTGTATTTTTAAGATATCAGTTATATTCATGCCAAATAGTTAATATGTATTTGACTTGTGGCAAAATATATGGTGATGTATTTCTGTAGTTTTCAATAAATTCTATTGTTGTAGTCTCCTATATTTGACCTACTTAATGGTACACATTAATGATGAGGGTAAAACGTAAATAGCACAGACACAGCGATAAATGATATTATATGACAGAATCTCTCAACATAAATGCCACCGATCTACGTCAAATGATACACAATAATGAATTTGGAAATATAAGTTGATAACACTTGCATGTGAACTGATATCATGTGGCAGATTTTCTTTTTATTCAAAAGACATAACTTTTTCTACAATGGATGGATTTCAATTATTTACTAGACAAGTTTATATTATCTTGGTATAAACGGTTTTTCTCAAGTCGGCATTACATTGACATTAGAAAATTACATTGCATTCCATCTCAGTGACATTAAAGTTAGTCAACGTCATAATTGACATCCAAAGTGTGCAGTTGGGCATAAAACTCTCCCAGCGGTATAACAGCGAATATTAATACATTGTCGGAAGGGACAGATAGGTTAACATACGTTAACTATGTCAAAAAGACATCACCAGAGTATTTAAATACAGCAGTGAATAGCAGCTTACTGGACGTCAAGCACGTGTCAGCGTTACGGCGTGTTTAGTCGACTTCAGCACGCTATGGGATGATACATCCGAACGTCATGCAAATAAATGCAAATCAGTCTACCATATTGGTGACCTCAGTCGACCTTGACCTGTACAAAGTGTGGATTTGGTTCTGGTTACAAAACATCCAATCATATAAATAGATATAGCTTTCTCCGCTTCCACTCTTTGTGGGGTGAGGGTGTGTGAATGACTTTTGTGCCTCATATATTGTGTCTATCACGACACAGCTTACACAATGGGTCTTACAAAGTGCATTCGTATATTTACCGTTATTTATTCATTCAGTCATTATGATCAATGCATTCATGCATTCACTCATCAACTTGTTAGTATTCTGTGTGTTGGAGCATTTGGATAATAATTTCTCAAGCTGTTGCCAGGTATACATTCGGCATCTAATCTAATTTGTAATTATTTTATACCTATTTTGCTGTCTTTCATTGTTTTTGTATGAATATGACATATTATTCACTTTCACTAACCATTTCATGACATTATGTACTGACATGTAGGTAACTCATTACCAGCCTACATCCAAGGCAGTAGTGAATGTTGTTTAGAAATTATAACTTTTAAAGCGACAAGTCTTATAAGCGGACGCCAGTCGGTTAGAGGGACAATGTGTTAATTGTATTTATAATATTTACTTTAGACATAATCATTTAAAATATTAATTATTACCTTAGAGACTTGTGAAAGTTTTACTCATTGTAGGCTTCTGATACAAACAAAGACGCAAAAAAGGTGGAACGGATGTCGACTGATTGAGAAACGTCTCGTTTATTGCTGTAGTCTTGTTGATTCAGAATTTAGTTATACCTGACAGCATTGTTCGATGCTTTCAAATATGACTGGTTTTCTTGCTCAAGGCCGCCTTGATTTACGACAAGTGTGACTTGCGTCAAATATAATTAGTGTGTTAACGTGTTAAGTGTCAATTGTAAACTTTTCTCATGAGACAAATTCACAAGAAATAATGACACACCAGGGAGAAAAATTCGCAGACGTTCGCATGCTTTGCTTCTGACACTCCAGCACTGCACTGGTGTTACGTCTTATCTAAACTGATTGGTACATAGCAGTCGGGGCTCATATCTCCACCCTCGACCCCAGGGTCGACGCAAAAAATATGAAGATTAGCACACACCAAGTTAAAAAAACACTTTGAAGGAGTTTTTGATACGGCACACGCCTTTTCGGTAAAATGAAACCATGGGTGATGCTTTATCTATCCCTCCCAGCAGCATGTAAACGAGCACTGAATTTCAAATCACAACCGAGATTTTCTTCCTTGTAACCTCCCTTGCCATCTCGTGCTGATGTGTTCAATCAGTAGGGGGCGCTCTTTCTTATCTCGCGAGAGTTGGTGCTGGCCCATTAGGGAAGAGGTCACGTCTCCGACACGGAGTTCACGATAAGGAACAAAGATATCCTTCTTGGCGCAGAGAGATCCAGAATCTCAGCTCACTCCAGAAAAGACAGCATCTTGTCCAGAAAATACCGACAGCATCCATGCCGCCATCACGTATCCGATTTCATGTAGACAAACATGGAGTCTGTTTTATAAACTGTGTGCGTCATTCATGTGTTTTATCTGTGTTTCCGAAAGACGGGTAGTTTTAACACATAGTACATCTTCTATAAAACGCATATGTTATATATTACAGAAAACACGAAGAACAATGACATTCAACTCTTCAGATAAAAGAAACCTTATCGTTAGAAGTGATATTTGCAGTATTATATATTTTTCATATATACTGTATCTGTTGTAAATAAATAATGGAAAACACTATTGGTACAAAGTCAAATGGAAGGTTCCGAAAAGGTGAGAGTGCAGTTTACGCTCATGTCACGAAATGAACAAAATCACATGATAATTAGCTTGATGATCTTCGCGGTCTGTAAAATGGTGGAATCTGCTGCATAACCCTGGAACCCAAGCTAAATCCGTGGCTGTTCTATTTCGAAGGGACGTCATCATTTCGGAGGTACCCGTTTAATCTACATTTGAACCTGTAAGCATTGAATCTCCAGTTCTTAGATACACGACTGACCCCATACAGACGCTCATACCGACCTAGAAGATCATCTGATGTTCAAAGACGCAATAAATCAGCTTCACACAATAATACTTCATCAGAACCCTAGCCGAATACACGCTCCAAACAGCAAAGCTGGTCTTCATCTCGTCCCTAGACATCCTTGCTCCAGCGAGGACCTCCAGCATCACCGATTCATCTACATTATCTTTAAACATGACATAAAGTTTGGTTCTGCCCGAGGCGGATGATAATTTTAACAAACTGGATCTGTTCAGTAAAGTTTACATTTCGCATCTGTTTACTTCAGTGTAACCGACACTATTTATGGTTGGGTTATCTGTGTGGAGGTTGATAACAAAGACACCGCTGTTCCTTCTGTCAAAGGTGATCTACAACATACAATATACTGCTCACATTATACTAACACATACCCCTATAGTTAGCTCACCTTAATGAACGCTATAAAGGGCGTCTGGATTGAAGGGACGAGTGAGTGAGGAGGTTTAACGCCGATGTTATGTTTTCTGTTCTGTCACAGCGTGTCAACATCATCTGGTAGCAGAGCAAACAAGTGGGATTTCATAGAAGTTTATCATTTGGGTTAAACAAGCATTGCTGAAGTGCTGACAGTCTAGAATCATTATCAGTCTGGGATTCGAGTAGGATTCTTGGTTATATGATGTTACGATGAAATGGGGTTTAATATAGGGCTGCAACGATTCACTCAGAACTCGATTCGATTCCATTTTCGATTTTGGACCCTCGATTCGATCCTTTTTTATTTGATTCTTCTTTCAAGTAAAAACACCATTTAACTCCCAGAGTCTGCTTTTTTAGCATGAAATCCATCGTCAACTTGGCGATGTCTACTAACAACGATTCTCACTGGGTAATTAGCCTGGCGTCAGCCAATCACGTTTCGCCTTATTTCAGCGCCCGTAACTGCTCGAGTTGGAGACAAAATTTCGTTCTGGCTGTGTGGAAATAATTTAGATATGTATTCAAATATAGAATCGAAATAGGGATAATGGCTATCAAAAATCGAAACTGAGGTGTCAGATTCGATTATCGATGAATGGAACAGCATCGTTGCAGCCCTTGAACTTTAATGGATGTGTGATTGTTTCATGCATATGTTCCCCTTTCGTTCTTAACTTTTTATAATCCTGACGCTGAGCAATTATATGTATATTCTGGTGACGAATGAGTGGACATGAACCTCCGAAAGCCTCACGCAGAGCACTTTCGACACAGGAGTAGGCTAAAAACGTTCTCTTTCAGCACACATGCTCCGACATAAGTAAAACGTTTTACATCTGCTTCAGACAAAACCTGAAAACGTTTGATCTCGTGGTCGCCGAAAGAAGACATTCAGCCCGCACTAATTTTGTAAAAGTTCTTTTACCCTAGAATCAATTTTGTGCATTCTTTTCAACAGATGCTGTTCAAACATATTACAACATTGCAGGGTCTTCCCACTAACGTCCAGTCTAAGCTTTTTAAAATCATTATCCAAACGAGTCATGTTCAGCTATGAGGGTTGATCATTAAGTTCTTGGCTTCACTTAAAACGAAACTGGTCAGGACGTTGCATTATGTGACAGAGGCGTATCCTCATAAACTTGATCCAACTGAGCAATTGTTTCAATTCAACAGAACAAGAAGAAGAGCGTGCCCTTTGGAAAATGGACAAACATGAAGAACGCGCTCAGATCAAGTAAACAAGTGTTCAAGCAGAAAAGGGCAATACCAACAGCCATAAATAAAAGATATAAATAAAACCCCAAGTGTGTATGCAACCGTATTAAGAGATGGGCAGCAAATTAAGCGTGGCCTTGAAGACGACCCCGTCTTTGATCACCAGAAATTATCCACAGAATCCAAGATATGTTATTACAACCCAGTGCATATTGCTGTTCCATTATCATAGAAACTTTGGCATTGGAAATACCATCAGCTAGTTGGATTCCAAAGCTTCTGACATCTGGTAAAAAGAACTGGTCACAACAGATCTAGTGATGATCTAGTTCTGATTGTAGCTGAACCAGACAGATTTGTGTAAACGATTTGTGACCCCGGGTGAAACGTGGCTTCCCAACTTCAACTGGATGGAAGCACTTGACAATATCGTCACCAAAGATGGCGCAGACGTCCTAAGCTGGAAAGGTCATGACCTTGGATGGATGCCGAGGGTGCCATCATGGTAAACATCTTAAGAAAGGCTTGCAATAAATGCAGCATATTATTGTTTAGGCAATTTGGTGATGAAATACAAGTATGAGCCTGAGATAATGTATATCAAAAAGGGGGATGATGTTCAAATATTAATCATGCTAATATCTTTAGCTCCGGTCTTTCTATGTGAGGTTCATATCTTATCAATCACCCCTATTCTGTCTAAATGCAGTTTCATAATGATGAGTTAATCAAAATTTCAATCACGACTGGTCAACGATCAGTCAGAGTTAAGCTTCTTAACTTCATTTTCCAAATATATTTTCATCTTGTTACTTACACTGAATACATGACTTCCTGTATAGCTAAACTCTCAGCCTTGCTCCAATGCTGTACTGAATACTGAGCCTATGGATGTTTGGTAAGTCGATCCTTTTAAAAAGGCAAGTCTAGATAAACGGACAGTTCACCAGTCTGTTCAAAGGATATTTATATTTATTTAAGAAATGATCATTTCAATTTTTAATTATTACCTCCGAGACTTGTGTAAGTCTACTAAACTGTGTACATGACAGTGGTTATGCTGCATTCACAGTGTCTAGTACGGTCAATACTGGTTCATTCACATAGTATCTGGTGTATCAGTTTACAATAGAACCAACAAAAATATCTGGCATTAATTTGTTGACATTTTTACTGAACTGATCATACGTAGAACCCCAGACCTTCCTTATAGTTCAAGTGCCAATCTCGTTCATCTTTGACACTTGAGGTTAAACTGCTCCCACAAACAAGATAGTCAGCCCTGAAGGCGATGTAGCCGTCTGTGGATTAACGACTCGTTCTACCCCAGTTGTGTTCAAACTACCGCTGCGGGCGATTCGCATTCCTCCCTCGATAATTCTTCCTTATCTCTGATGGACTCAGGGAAGATGGGATTCTTCAATTCAAAGACACTGATAAGACACCGTCTTTCCTTTGAAAGGCAATCTTTTACAGACCAAGTCATATGTGGGTTATCTCCCTTGGGAGGATCGCTCGGCAGATGGCACTGTTTAGAATTTGAATAGATTTACTAAGTCGATCTGACACCAGTTAGATTTGTGACGCTTGACAAATACAAACGTTAATGAAACTACTGCCCACATATTGCCCTTACCATTTTCACCATTACAGAAGAAGTTGATACATGCACCTTACGTCGGGTCACAAGGACCCAATAAATATAATATTCTCTACAAATCGTACATAGATAACATAGATATTTGGAGGACCGTATCTGTGATAAATGCTCTGTCCTTGAG
>VKKT01002149.1:174397-196367 GCA_008038995.1 Haliotis laevigata | reverse complement strand
ACAGACTCTGGTGGGTGAAGGTAGTGGGCTTCTCTCTGACACAGACTCTGGTGGGTGAAAGTAGCGGGCTTCTCTCTGACAGACTCTGGTGGGTGAAGGTAGAGGGGCTTTTCTCTGACACAGACTCTGGTGGGTGAAGGTAGCGAGGCTTCTCTCTGACAGAGACACCGGTGGGTGAAGATAGCGGTGCTTCTCTGTGACACTGTCGGATGTAGGAGTGAGGCGACTCCTGTGTGACCATACCATCTGTGGAGATACTGCCAGTTCAGACAGTGTTGGGTGAAGAGTGTGAAGCTTTTTCTGTGTGACGCTCACAGTGTGTGACCATACCATCTGTGGAGAGCTATTGCCAGATTGGTTGTGACAATGTTCGAAGCTTGAGGATTTACCCGAAGGCTGCTGGGACAGATACAGGTAATTGTTTAAGTTTATGCCAGTGTTGGAAGAAACAGTCATGTTTGAACTAATTGAGTCATACTCTCGCTCTTTTGATTTTTACTCTGTATTTCATAATCACAAACACAAGTTATGTTACATGGACATGGACCCAGACGCTAAAATTAGATTGATACCATTCAGATTGGGATTTAATTGTAGCTGAATATATGGCACTTGTATATATTGCAGTATATATGCTCCTGTAATTATTATAAAATTTGTACTGTTTGAGTTGATATAGGATTTATGGCAATAATACCTCTTCTTACAGTATGTTTTGTGTTAGGTGTGTAAAAACACACAGTTCATGTCAGTTCGCAATTAAAGCCTCCAGTTCTTTCAAACGTCACAGTCAGTATGTGATGTCTCATGTGGTTGTCAAGTGTACATGAACTGCAAGTAATGACGTAATGTTCTGTTTAAAAACTGGTTTTGTATTTGCTCGGTACATCACTTGTGTGCATAAGGTAATTGTGTCGCTTGTTTGTTTCTCCCAAATTACCCCAGTATACACATCTACATGGTGGAAAGTATTTTGTGAATTTTTTAGCTTTCATGTCGCAGAGACATGTGTTGTTACCTGGGTGGTTGCTAGCAGACGTGACGCGGTTATCGACATCTTTGTCAACATTCCTTATCTTAGGAGCAGGAAATTATATTTTGGTACAAGGTTGAGATGACCTCGTCAATTCTACCTGTTTCTGATTAAATATTCAGGATCATGATAACGGCATTATGATGTCAAATATCATGCACGTTTTTGCACAGGTGGTGAAAAATTCATGATCTCTTTCCTGGAGTTGACACTAGTGAAACCTGAGTTAAAGAGAGAGTACCCTTGACAACTCTTAGTTGATATTTTTTTAGTGATATGAATATTTAAGATGATCTGTTTATGTCGAATTTTTCATATGGCCAGATGTTCCTGAATTCAGTATTGCAGTCTAATATTATCTGAAAGTTGAATCATTATTTAAGATATTTCCTGTTAAAGAATGATGGTGCATGGAAATCAATATAAAAAGCCAGTGAAAGGATGGCATAGTATTGACTTCCTGCCTTCTGTGATTATTGTAATGAATATTGAAATATCAACACAGAGATTGTTGGTAGGACAGCCGGGTTTAACCTTGACCTATAAAGCTGGGTATCCAGAGGACCCTCTGGTGCTAATTTCAAGTGTCCAGTAGAGCGGTAAAATAGTGTAGTGTACTGAAATATGAGTTAAAAACAGGAACTATAGGGTTTTATGGAGAATGAGGTACAAAGATTATTTTTGTGCATCATTGGGTTGCAATATATGTTTTTCTGCGTCCATTCTCTTGGTACAGGGCACACATTTCTGTGTTGCATAAACCCTGGTGTTATCAGATCATGCCTTCACTAACACAAAATACTGCCGCGTCATACATCCCATTTATATTCAGTTTAACCTGACTCCAACTTGTTAGTTCTCCACCCACCCCTGCGAGCCCCCAGTATTAAATATAACCACAGCTGGATATCACTGGCTGTCATGTGTCCCTTGATTACAGGAAGGGATACCTTCTGGAGATATTAGTGAGATAAAGATTATAGACCCAGATTACCTGCGCTATACTTTCACAATTCACAAAGTCAAACCTTATAGAACAAACTTTATGGATAACAACTTCTCTTTATTCGTGAGTGCGACGTTTCGATAAAGACTCTTGTACCGTTGTCAAGCAATGATACAAGAATCTGTATCGAAACGTCACACTCACGAATAAAAAGAAGTTATCCATAAAGTTTGTTCTATATTGTACTTCCCTACTTCTAAAATGCTACAAAGAAGTTAAAGTCAAACCTATCTTTTATTTTTGTCTTGGTGTTTATCTTATAATGGCCTAACTGTCAACACCTAACTGTTTCTTTCCTCTATGTGTGTGTTTTTGTCGATTTTTCACAAATTACCCGTTTGAAATGTAAGTGATAAGACATTCAAAGGGTAACAGAAAATGTGATTCAATGGATCCTTTGCTGACTTCATTCTCTGAAAGTCATTTGAGATTATTTTTGAGCCACCACATGATAATTTTTGAAGATAAGTTGTATTAAAAAAGGCTTTGTTGGTTGGTATTCAAACTATGCCAGAGGACAAAGAAGCTTTGCATCACAGAATAATAGCCTTTCCCCTATATTCTTGGTACCTAATGAAGCTTGAAACATGCGTCCATCTCAGCGAGGCAACACACCCAAAACCAGTCAACTGTGGCCACTTCTAGTGGCAACCTAATCTGCAGTATTTCTAACGGTACTGTGTTCTGTACAACTTATTATCAATGTGTTCTTGTCGGTATTGACTGTTGATGGACATTGATAATGTCCAAAGTATACAAAATATCAAGCCTCCTTGACATGTTTATGGGCCCACCAAGCTCACCTTGATGCATGACATGGGCTCTACCTTCAACCTGTCTCCTGTGAGGAAATGACTGCTTGATTTATTCCCATGTGATTTATATTCCCGTAGATTTAAAATGGACCCTGCACTGATCAGGACAGAAAGCAGCCTTTAGGTACATGTGTTTTCAATGTAGCAAGAATAATGGACAACAAAATAACAATAAGCTTTGATGTGGTGTTTATCAGAAGAGATGTCAGTACAAAGTGGGGTTGTTACTATTCACTCGTGTGTATTCAGTGAATCAAACCGTATCCCTTCATGAATTCAAATCATTATTCGTGATCACTAGAATCGAATCGAGTATATCATGAAAAAATTTAACAGAAAATATTTTTAATTGAATTTGGGTGTTATCTATCAAAGAGATGTGGAAAATTACAAGCCAGGTGGGATAATCGTCAACAGTATGTGCTGTGTTTCTCCTGAGTATGTGAGTGAGTTTAGTTTTAGGCCACTTTTAACATTATTTCAGCAATGTCACAGTGGGAGACACTAGAAATGTGGCTTCCCATTGTACCCATGTGGGGAATCGAACCAGGGTCCTCAGCGTGATGAGCAAACGCTTTAACCACTAGGTTACCTGACCACCCAGGTTTCCTCCTGAATGGATCCAATAAGGGATAATTCAACTGAACGTCTTTTCAAACCAGCATTAAGTCCAACTCACTCAAGTATACATGTAGGTTATTTTCAGAGTTAATTATTGAATTGCCTATCAGAGATATTCCTTTGATTGGTTTAACCAAAGCAATGTGTTTGCATCAGCTGTTGAGTTTCAACGATTGAGCTGCATTGTGTAGGTTCCAGTGTCAAGCACCTGTTGCCATCCACCCTGTTTAGTCAGGGTGAGGCACGCAATGTTGAACAGTTTGTCAATATACAGTCGTTCCCTCACATCATTGTTGCAAAACACCTGTCACTGACATGGGTGACCTTTGAGTCTGAGTGCAGCCATGTTTGGTCATCCTGCAGCCAGGTATTGATTGGTGTTGCCAAAGCAAACAGGTATGAATGTACACAGGTGAATTATCATATATCAAATGGGTCTTTTGTGTTGTTTACTTTTCAGTTTTATATATACATAAAATGAATTTTGAAAAGGCCCACATGCTTCTGTATATGTCCAAGTCCATTTTGCTATACGGGTCAAGCTTCAATTTAGTTACTGCTAAGGGTAAGACTAGTGAGCATGGAAATTTCATTCAGTTATCGGGGGCTCAGGTGGTGTAGTTGTGTACGGTCCTACAAATCATTGTGCCGTGTTTCACCCCTTGGGAACACACAGAAACACTTATTTGGAATGTTATTTCACCATGATGATTTCTAGGTTTTTGAGCACCATACCCATGCTTGTGGGTTTCACCAAAGTGGTAAATATCTTAGATCACTTTGGGCTTTCCTATCAACTCACTCACTAAAATTAATGATTGTTTTGGGTAAATCTCATCATCTCGGAAGGACATCATCTCTGGTTCAGAAATACACAATGCCATTCGAATCCTGGATGGGACTCAACCCCAAAAATTACTAGAATCTGTACTTTACTAAGAAAGTGTAATCCCAAATATAACATATGTTACATCTGTGGTATAGGACAAGTAAGTGTCAAAATGAGATGTGACAGTTGGCAGGTATAGGTCAGGCTTACAAACTTGGTTCAATACTAATGTTGTTTCAGTTGATTAAGTTTCACTATGTAATATAAATGTCCAAATCAGAAGAGGCATGTTTTCTTTAAGAAGTTGTCTCCCTTGAATATACCTGCCCAGAGTCACTGAGTGCAGTGTGATTGATTAGTGAAGGTGATTAGCAGATTGCAATTAGACGTAGATTCCCGTGACCTCAACTGACCAGTGACCATACACAATGTGCAGCATTTCCCCTGACTGACCCGCGATCTATCATTAGTGTGGATACTGTGGACTCCAATAATGATAGATGGATGGCTGAAGGTTATAAACAAAGGCAGGTTGAGGACATTCTGTTTGTAAACACAGCGCCGAGTATTGATTCCCTGGTTTGACCTCAGGTGCTCTGGAGTGAAATCTCTCAAAGTCATGTACAGCACATTTCAAGTCTACTTTTTCAGGCAGTAAAGGATGCTGTAGAATATTTCAATATGAGTTTGTTTGCTGTTTAAATTGTATAATTGAGAAATCAGGAGAATATGTTTATTCTGCTCTCTGAGTTAACCCTATTATTATTATTGATATATAATTTCTTTATCAGTGAGCATATTGACCTATAGTTAAATAAGTTTTATTTGTTTATAGGACACATTCAGAATGGCCAGTGTTTTCCCAAATAGAGTGACTTGATCAGGCCAGACCAATTTTATTTCTTGTTTTATGGATTTTTCATTAAACAAGAAATAACATTGGTCTGGCCTCATTATGTTTTTTTTTTGGTTAGGTTTACAAATGTTGCTTTTTGGTTTACAATTTTGTTGAGAGAAGTTGGATCTCTTGCAGTGTTTTCATGTTATAAATCTTGTCTACTTTTGTAAAATAAAGTAATGTTGACTGGAACTATTTTGTGTCAAAGAAAACTTTATGAAAAGTCTGTTATAGAACATATCGCCACCATGGGTATATTTTTTTATATCTGCAGTGGGACACAATGTTTCAGTAAAAGATGACGTCTTTCATCCAATTCTCCCATCTCTTGCTGGATAATCTCATTCATTGTTGGAAACATGGAGCCATTTTTATACCCTCCAGGATTCAATAATAATATTAAATCAGAATAATATTCAGAAATAAATTAATAATCTCACATTGGTTTCTTAATTCAATATTTCATGTGTGAACACGCTTCTTGTACGGTTTATTTTCTCAATTGCTTCAATTCTGTGTTATTGACGATTGAGGACGTGGTCAAAAACTTGTGAACATTGTTTGATAGAGTATGATCACCAAATTACATCGGATGGACAATATTCATTGTCTTGACTCTAGGCAATGTTGGAGGGAGGGTTTGTTCTTTGTGTGACTCTGTTAAAGGGTTGGTATTGGCTAATGAGATCGAGCCATAAATAGAACGTCTTTGGGCTGTTTTGTGAAAATTGCCCCAGCTCAGCTGATAAAATTAGTTTGCATCGTGGTCTCTTGTGTGACAGTTTGCTGAAAATCAATAACCTCGCTCTGCTCTGTTGTGGCTTGTGACGGACAGGAGACGCTATCATACAGTCTGGCGTAGTTCACCAGTCACAGCACGGAGTGGGTCACATTGGGCTCAGTGTCCACCCAGATTAGAACTGAGTTCAGGGTAAGATCTCCACGTGCTGTTATCAGTGAAGCCTATCTCCCAGTTTATCTTCAGTCACTGTGTCTCTTGCTCTGGGGACAATAGCCACGCTTCTCTCAGTCCTGGATGTATCAAGCATTGTTATTGGCTGAAAGACAAATCAATATTCTCCAGCGCCACATTGAGGCACGATACCTCATTCAGTGTGTCAGGAGATTATATGATAAGACCGGAATACCTATCCTGGATATATCCCCTTCTTTTATGTCCCGAAACCATCAACACATCAGCCTCATTATAAGGTAAGCGAAGCAGACGTGGCCACATGCGTGTTATAGCATTTATATCGCATCTGTAACGTTCCTCATGTCGTGCTGTCTGTATTCCGGGAGTGGGATACAGCAACCGAGCAGGGGCATGATGGAATGAGGTGTCTTTGCACTGATGTAATCCTTCCCTGTGGACCAACAATTACCTGCCCCTTGCAGTACCTGGGGTCAATCATGTCATTCGATGTCACCAGATACACTAGGCTTCGTTATTTGCTCATGATTGCTAGCCCGACATTGTGTCCCTGCTGGTGCCGGACTGACAGAGGTTGGTAGCATGCACTCAGCTTCATGTCTCAAACTGTCACTCAGCGATTTAAATGAGTTAATTTTTAAAGTTTTGTGGTGTTTCTTTTTGTCTGTGATTTATTACCCGAGTAATTAAAGTATTTGATCATTATGTTAAATGTCCTTGCTGGAGACTGAAAACTGAAAAGAGTCAAGATAATATTTCAAGATCATATATAATGATTACGGTATAAAATTATTAAAAATAATTCAAACAATGTATATGTACACTTACTGCTGAAAATGTTAATGGGTAATGTATATTTTCTTGCTCATGAATAAAAATGATAATCTGAACTTATTTTCAATTTTCAAACATCAAAGATGGTTATTATTGTAAATAGGTATTTTTCATTTAAAGGGAACTGATAGTAAACATTGGAAGCAGTAACAATATATGCCTACTAAGGGATTAAATATGTGTTTGAAAATATATGCTCAAAATAATAACTGCTTTGTGTATATAGCACACACATAATATTTACTGGATATTTGTGACAAAAAGTCCACAGTACTCGCCTGGTAATGTAGGTGTATATAGGTGTGGAAATAATCTGGTTTATCACACTACATGCCTACACCTGGGAAGTGCATGTTCGTGGCCATCATTGAAGTACACATTGTCACGTTTGTATTCATACTCAACCAATTAGTGTGATAATAGCCATACATGTGGGTAGTTATCTGTTCTGTTCTCACACACCATGACACAGCAGTTCTCTGAAAACTGGATATTACACCCTTATAGTTATTGTTGTGAATCAAATCTGTATTATTGCAGAAATATTTAAAAAATATTTTGAAATAACAATTACATAAATGTTTTTTTTACATTTGAGCTAATGTGTTTCCATCCATATATGTTTATATCTGATCCCACCAGAAATGTGCTAAATATAAGTTGTAATGAGTAATATCCTATTACAAGATTTCAGTGTCTCTATGGCTGTCAGTATGTTTTTTGTTGAAAAGTTAAAAATTGTGAATTATGATAGCTCTGGTAATAAAAGTTATGAATCATGGATTGTTGTACATGGACATGTTGATTCATACTGTTACAATACTATTTTCTTAGCATAACTGCAAGGTAAAATATTAAACATACAAACATTTTTATAAAATCTAATTGTCAAAACAACATCAAATCTATTTTGCAATATTAAGAGGGCCAACTATTTAAAAATAATGATGGCTGAACTCGTGAGTATCTGTACATATATATTACTGTCTGATCCCACAAAAAATGTGCTAAAAATAAGACGTCATGAGTAATATCCTGTTACAAGATTTGTACTTGTAACATTCGTTGTTCTTCGTGCCGTATCGTAAGGTTAAACAGGTAGGGGCTCAGTGTCCCTTATCTCCAAGCAAGTGACCTATATAAGGCAACAAGCCAAGCCAACCACAGGCACAACTTGTGTTTTGCTTGTGTTTGCAGATGCATAAAAAAATGTCAGTTACGCCTTCACGAGTTTGGAATTTACTGAGATATCGTACTCCACTCTGGTGAATGGATGGGGAAGTTTGGAGACCTGCTGTTGTTGATGAGGTAGTTGTCAATCAGTGAAGGTAGGGGATTAGGAAGGTATCTGGTGACTTTCATAACAATAGGTTAAGAATTTCAAATGATGTTTATTGCCATATTTGGTTGTGGGAGGGTTTTATTGCTCAGGACTTTGTAGGATGTAAGGTGGCGAGGTTCAGGAACTGTATCCTGTTGATGAATTAATCAAGGAAACATTTTGATATTATCAAGAATGCATTTGTAAAAGCACTTAATGTTATATATAAGTAGAGAAACAAATAAAGGAACACAGGAAAATTCAAGTGTTCCTTTAATATTTTGTAGGTTTCATCACCAGCTTTGAATAGCGGTGTAGTGATGACAACTGGAAAGAATAAATGCTTGAATTTTGCTGTTTTCCTTTATTTGTTTCTCTACGTATATTTTTCAAGATCTTAAAACACATCCTTAAGCACCATTCAATCACACTTAGGTTGTGGGGTAGCCTTGTGGTTAAAGTGTTCGCTTGTCATGCCGAAGACCCGGGTTCGATTCCCAANGTTAGGTTTACAAATGTTGCTTTTTGGTTTACAATTTTGTTGAGAGAAGTTGGATCTCTTGCAGTGTTTTCATGTTATAAATCTTGTCTACTTTTGTAAAATAAAGTAATGTTGACTGGAACTATTTTGTGTCAAAGAAAACTTTATGAAAAGTCTGTTATAGAACATATCGCCACCATGGGTATATTTTTTTATATCTGCAGTGGGACACAATGTTTCAGTAAAAGATGACGTCTTTCATCCAATTCTCCCATCTCTTGCTGGATAATCTCATTCATTGTTGGAAACATGGAGCCATTTTTATACCCTCCAGGATTCAATAATAATATTAAATCAGAATAATATTCAGAAATAAATTAATAATCTCACATTGGTTTCTTAATTCAATATTTCATGTGTGAACACGCTTCTTGTACGGTTTATTTTCTCAATTGCTTCAATTCTGTGTTATTGACGATTGAGGACGTGGTCAAAAACTTGTGAACATTGTTTGATAGAGTATGATCACCAAATTACATCGGATGGACAATATTCATTGTCTTGACTCTAGGCAATGTTGGAGGGAGGGTTTGTTCTTTGTGTGACTCTGTTAAAGGGTTGGTATTGGCTAATGAGATCGAGCCATAAATAGAACGTCTTTGGGCTGTTTTGTGAAAATTGCCCCAGCTCAGCTGATAAAATTAGTTTGCATCGTGGTCTCTTGTGTGACAGTTTGCTGAAAATCAATAACCTCGCTCTGCTCTGTTGTGGCTTGTGACGGACAGGAGACGCTATCATACAGTCTGGCGTAGTTCACCAGTCACAGCACGGAGTGGGTCACATTGGGCTCAGTGTCCACCCAGATTAGAACTGAGTTCAGGGTAAGATCTCCACGTGCTGTTATCAGTGAAGCCTATCTCCCAGTTTATCTTCAGTCACTGTGTCTCTTGCTCTGGGGACAATAGCCACGCTTCTCTCAGTCCTGGATGTATCAAGCATTGTTATTGGCTGAAAGACAAATCAATATTCTCCAGCGCCACATTGAGGCACGATACCTCATTCAGTGTGTCAGGAGATTATATGATAAGACCGGAATACCTATCCTGGATATATCCCCTTCTTTTATGTCCCGAAACCATCAACACATCAGCCTCATTATAAGGTAAGCGAAGCAGACGTGGCCACATGCGTGTTATAGCATTTATATCGCATCTGTAACGTTCCTCATGTCGTGCTGTCTGTATTCCGGGAGTGGGATACAGCAACCGAGCAGGGGCATGATGGAATGAGGTGTCTTTGCACTGATGTAATCCTTCCCTGTGGACCAACAATTACCTGCCCCTTGCAGTACCTGGGGTCAATCATGTCATTCGATGTCACCAGATACACTAGGCTTCGTTATTTGCTCATGATTGCTAGCCCGACATTGTGTCCCTGCTGGTGCCGGACTGACAGAGGTTGGTAGCATGCACTCAGCTTCATGTCTCAAACTGTCACTCAGCGATTTAAATGAGTTAATTTTTAAAGTTTTGTGGTGTTTCTTTTTGTCTGTGATTTATTACCCGAGTAATTAAAGTATTTGATCATTATGTTAAATGTCCTTGCTGGAGACTGAAAACTGAAAAGAGTCAAGATAATATTTCAAGATCATATATAATGATTACGGTATAAAATTATTAAAAATAATTCAAACAATGTATATGTACACTTACTGCTGAAAATGTTAATGGGTAATGTATATTTTCTTGCTCATGAATAAAAATGATAATCTGAACTTATTTTCAATTTTCAAACATCAAAGATGGTTATTATTGTAAATAGGTATTTTTCATTTAAAGGGAACTGATAGTAAACATTGGAAGCAGTAACAATATATGCCTACTAAGGGATTAAATATGTGTTTGAAAATATATGCTCAAAATAATAACTGCTTTGTGTATATAGCACACACATAATATTTACTGGATATTTGTGACAAAAAGTCCACAGTACTCGCCTGGTAATGTAGGTGTATATAGGTGTGGAAATAATCTGGTTTATCACACTACATGCCTACACCTGGGAAGTGCATGTTCGTGGCCATCATTGAAGTACACATTGTCACGTTTGTATTCATACTCAACCAATTAGTGTGATAATAGCCATACATGTGGGTAGTTATCTGTTCTGTTCTCACACACCATGACACAGCAGTTCTCTGAAAACTGGATATTACACCCTTATAGTTATTGTTGTGAATCAAATCTGTATTATTGCAGAAATATTTAAAAAATATTTTGAAATAACAATTACATAAATGTTTTTTTTACATTTGAGCTAATGTGTTTCCATCCATATATGTTTATATCTGATCCCACCAGAAATGTGCTAAATATAAGTTGTAATGAGTAATATCCTATTACAAGATTTCAGTGTCTCTATGGCTGTCAGTATGTTTTTTGTTGAAAAGTTAAAAATTGTGAATTATGATAGCTCTGGTAATAAAAGTTATGAATCATGGATTGTTGTACATGGACATGTTGATTCATACTGTTACAATACTATTTTCTTAGCATAACTGCAAGGTAAAATATTAAACATACAAACATTTTTATAAAATCTAATTGTCAAAACAACATCAAATCTATTTTGCAATATTAAGAGGGCCAACTATTTAAAAATAATGATGGCTGAACTCGTGAGTATCTGTACATATATATTACTGTCTGATCCCACAAAAAATGTGCTAAAAATAAGACGTCATGAGTAATATCCTGTTACAAGATTTGTACTTGTAACATTCGTTGTTCTTCGTGCCGTATCGTAAGGTTAAACAGGTAGGGGCTCAGTGTCCCTTATCTCCAAGCAAGTGACCTATATAAGGCAACAAGCCAAGCCAACCACAGGCACAACTTGTGTTTTGCTTGTGTTTGCAGATGCATAAAAAAATGTCAGTTACGCCTTCACGAGTTTGGAATTTACTGAGATATCGTACTCCACTCTGGTGAATGGATGGGGAAGTTTGGAGACCTGCTGTTGTTGATGAGGTAGTTGTCAATCAGTGAAGGTAGGGGATTAGGAAGGTATCTGGTGACTTTCATAACAATAGGTTAAGAATTTCAAATGATGTTTATTGCCATATTTGGTTGTGGGAGGGTTTTATTGCTCAGGACTTTGTAGGATGTAAGGTGGCGAGGTTCAGGAACTGTATCCTGTTGATGAATTAATCAAGGAAACATTTTGATATTATCAAGAATGCATTTGTAAAAGCACTTAATGTTATATATAAGTAGAGAAACAAATAAAGGAACACAGGAAAATTCAAGTGTTCCTTTAATATTTTGTAGGTTTCATCACCAGCTTTGAATAGCGGTGTAGTGATGACAACTGGAAAGAATAAATGCTTGAATTTTGCTGTTTTCCTTTATTTGTTTCTCTACGTATATTTTTCAAGATCTTAAAACACATCCTTAAGCACCATTCAATCACACTTAGGTTGTGGGGTAGCCTTGTGGTTAAAGTGTTCGCTTGTCATGCCGAAGACCCGGGTTCGATTCCCAAAATGGGTACAATGTGTGAAGTCAATATCTGATGTCCCCCCACCGGTATGTTGCTGGAATATTGCTAAAAGTGGCATAAAACTAACCTCACTCACTCACTCACTCCAGGTGTAATGTGGCAGGGGTACAGTATGTCTGTCAGCCAGCAGGAAGTACAATATTTGTTACTCAGTATTTTAATCAGTTTCAAATATATGTGAACATTAGACAGTTGTATGTAATAAAACATTATAAACACATGTAATCTTACTCAACACTACCATGAAGCTGATACCATTGTCTTGAAATAACTATATGTTACATCATTATTTGTTCACAGCTTTTAGTAAAGGTTTTATTGATATTTGCTCTGGTTGTAAACTTTGGGACCAATAGTACCAGACTGACAATTAACTGTGGCCTTCTGTTGCAATAACTTCCATATATTGTTATCCTTCCTTCTGTTGCAATGTTGGAAACTGAAATCTATCCATTGCTATAACAGCACAATAAAGCCACAGGTTGTGTGAAGTGGTCTAATAGATTGTATGCGTGTTCATTTGACAGGAAGACCTGGCTTCTATCATCCTCATGTGGAGACAATCTTTCATGTTCATAATATTTATTGATGGTTTGTGCAACCCAAATTGGGGGAGGTGGGGTAGCCTAGTGGTTAAGGCGTTCGCTCATCACGCCGAAGACCCGAGTTTGATTTCCCACATGGGTACAATGTGTGAAGCTCATTTCTGGAGTCCCCAACTGTGCTATTACTAGAATATTGCTAACAGTGGCGTAAAACTAAACTTACTCTTACCCAAATTATTAACAGATGAAAACTGAAAATTGTGGCTTAAAACTACATTCACCAATGGCTGCCACCTTATGTAAAGAGGCCAGGCTTGATTGTGTGGTCAACACCTGTAACTTGATCTTTAATGGTACTCTGCTATTCATTGTAAGACATGGAACTATTGATCACAGCCTTTCTGCCCATGTCTGCAAGATGGCCCGGCCATGTTCCCGGAGACTAAGAGGAAATAATGCATCTTTTCTTCCATTTACTTGTCTGTTTGTTATTGTATGTTGGAAATGGAAAACCTGCAGTACCTAATTCATGATTGATTTTGTAGTCATAAGTTCTGATTTCTGAATCATTGATCCAACATCAAGGCTGCTGTTATTGCGTATTTAACAATGAGAGTGGTGCAGAACCCTACAGCATGTTCTTTCAGTCCTTGATTTCATGGAAAAGTTACATCATAAAAGTATGACAATGAAAAGATGGAAGTTGTTGAGTCATTTTTCTTTGTTAGCCATATTCAACGATGACATTGTGATGGAAAAACGATCACGCTTCATTTGAGAATCAAACTCAGGACTCCACCTGAAAAACTTGGTTCCTCAAATCACAGCATGATGTAATGAAATTTTATTACCCATAGGGTTATAAATCACCAAGTTAGTAAAATGATTTATCGCATCACATTCACAAGTATACAGTTTGTGTTATCTTCACCTCATTCTTCACAGCATTTAAATGTTATTGTGATGTAAGGTGATTCCCGTGAAAGGTAACGCTGAAGATTGCATTCAACAGTATTCTAAGATGGTGGTTGTGATCAGTGAACCTTTCTTAAATGGAGGTCAGAATGCTACAAAAAGCCCAATGGGTTATGAAGTACTGGTATTTATTACACTCACTTGAGTGTCATTGTATGAAACGTGTGAAAGAATTCATGTATTATCCTCAGTTCTGTGTGGGAAGTAAGAGAATCATGACATTCATTTTGTAAAATCATCTTGACATGCACACTTTTACTATAATCTCAGTGAAGTGTTTATGTATATTACAAATAGTTTATGAATTGAATTGATCCATGTGAAAACTTGTGATAAATATCACCAAAATAGCTTCCAAGAAAGGTGTTCATTACAAGTCCGATGTGACTTTACAGATTTTCAATACAGGCCAGTAATGTAAAGATTTAGTTGGATTTTCTGGAGATTGGGGTATTTTGTGCTATTGATTTTGTTGAAGTCAGCCAATGTGTTTCATGATATGACCATGATGAATATTTCCAGAAGACCCATGTTATATATGGGTTATAACTCCTGGTTGTGAAATACCCCGTGCAATAGTGTATGATGTCCAGCAACGTTCACACCTCATTGACTGAATCAATCCAAGGACCTTTCATGAGTAGAAATTACAGATGTTGGTTTGATCTCGTTTGAGCCTGGTTATTGTAATTGTGTACATTTTGAGGTAAACTTTAGCTTCAGCTATTGTCCTTGACGGTCAGTTTTCTAGCTGTTAGTCTACAAATCCTGCCTCCTTTGTTAAGATATCAACATTCACATAAGGTCATCAAGAAATCAAACACACTACCATATAACAAACATACCTGCTCAGTCATCATGTACATTTAGATCCTGTTACTGGCCATGTCGTTTCCTTTATTGGTGTTAAAGGTGTATTACGAAAGACACCATTAGGCGTAGATCACAGCAACATAAACACTGTATTTGTTCCACTCCAAACAATATGCCCTTCAGAAGCAGTTAAGAACTATGGACATACTTATATTTCAAGTATGTGGTATCGAGTATCAAAAACATGTATGATTTGTTTATTGTTAAACACTTTGTATTGCCGTCTTTGTAGAGCTTATGGCATTGGTCTTAGGACTTAGCGACATATTTTGAAGGTTTATTGTGAGGAGATAATAGCCAGATATTTGATACGAATGTATATTCACCTCTGGGAATGAAAGTAGAGGATTATGTGAGCAATGTTTGGTGAAAGTGATTGGTTCCATGTGAACTGGTTATTCCTGGGGGTCACCTTCCTGTCAAACACAATGACTTGCTGAGAGAACTATTCCCCAGTTCATCAAATCTCTATGTCCTAGGGAATCACATGGCAGTAATGCTTTAAAGAAGCATCCAGCCTTGAGTGTATGTATCAGATAATGATGCTGTTGTCAGCTGTCTTTCATTGTGGGCTGATCCAGGGCAGTAGAAGATCTGTCATCTTAATGTGATGGGTGGTGTAAGGACTGGAAACTGACATCTAGTCCCCAAAATAACAATATTTATTCATATTCCAATATAAAAAGGAGAATTTCAGTGACTCTTTTCAGAAGCTGTAGTAATTTAGACTTGCCAATTGTTATAGACTTGCATAGGCTGTATCATATTTGTTTCATGGTCTGTGTGACACACTGTAAGGAACCATTGTGTGAATTTTGTTATGCAACATCTGTGTATGTATATAATTAGTCTCAACAACAGTGTTATTGATTTGAAATCCATGTCCTGTTCAAACACAAAATCTTGACTTCAGATTTTGGTTGCCAGTTAGATTTTAGAAGTATGTGTGCTGTCAACTGGGTTTCAGTAGACATTTTGCAAATCTTCTAATGGTTTAGATGAACACACTTAAGTGTACGTGCTGCAATAATCATGTACTGGGGTCTGAGGTAGGGAATGTGAACCGTTTCATTGATTAATATGAGCAGATCGTCTTAACTAGCCACTGCCATTTTCTTTGAACCAAGTGCAAGAGATATGAATCTGGAATCTGATTGGTCAACGGGTAAGACATTGAAGGGACATAACTTGTAATATCCACTTGTGGGACTGTGTTCAAGCTACAACATTAGAAGTAAGTCTGGCAAAGGTGGAAAATGGACTTTTATATTCGGTTAACTCCATTGCTTTGGGAAGATGACATCTGTTTATATGTATCGTTCCTCCTGACAGATTTCTTTTATGGGATTGGATAATTGATAGGTAATGATTAATTTACGGAACATTGAGAAGGACCTTTGTAAGTTATTCTTCAGGAAATTGGATGTAGATGTTTCCTATTTCTAATTATTTTGGCAACGTGTTCAAAGACTCTGTAATAATGCTCCTAATGTACTGATTGTTAAGTCTTTGGTGTTCTTACTCCCCTGTTAAGTATTAATTCGAAAACAACATGGTCCAGCACTTCTGTATTGGCCATCAATATTTCATGATCATATTTAACGGTTTCCTGTGGCCAGTGACCGTGAATGTTCGTGTCCTGCAGAGTGGAGTGTTTGATGTCAGTAATATATTATTTATACCTGTACTGTCTCGTGATCTAGTCAAAGTCAAAAGTGCTCTTACACTTAGTCTGGCAAGGCTTCTCATTTAATAAGACTGGTCACACAACTGTTCATTATTCATGTAAATGATCGTGTCTATGTAACTGTAAACCAGTGCAGACTTGTAATGGATGACAGATGGAAGGTGATAGAGATTATGAAATCATATGATGTATTGAATATAATACTGAAGGCATTTCTTGAGTTGATGACATAAAATCAGACCTTTGGAAAACTATTTTTGTTCAAGATTACAAAAGTTGTTGTCTCTGGAACATTTTCATATGTTCTTTTCACATGATAAAATGTGATGACATTTGGTTTATTTCAAATATTAAGACAAAAAATCACTTACTGTTTGTTTTTCTATTGTTATTAAATGCTTTATTACACAAAATGAAATATTATGATGGAAAAAGAGCAAATCAATCATTAGTTGTAAGTGGACAATATTCGATAACCAGTGAGGATGACAATACAATAAAAATGTACAGCCTCATAAAATCTATTCTCTTTAACCTAGGCGTCTTTCACCCTATTGCAGTTCAATTTCACTGAATTATTGATTGTGACGGAACTCAGCAAACATCTGGGATGCTGGAGTCATTAATATTGAAATAATGTCCAGTTGCCATGCTGGCACATTGATTTCTCCATTGCACAATCCTGTAGCATGGAAAGTCGATATACACTTCTTAAAAATCACCACATCTTCAGAAATAGCTCCATCTGGTGCAGATACTCCATGATGCTGCATTGTTCCCCAGGACAAGTTTCATCAGATTTATAAAAAAGGATATTGATTTTATTGTGCATATTATCTATTATTCTGTGATGTATGTAACACATTTGTCCATTCATGTCACAGATTAATTACAAAACAGTATGATATATTGTAACAAACGGAGACAGGAAGATGTTCAAAGATGCAACTTTATCGGAAATTGACTTTTTCTCTAAATCAGTTTATCCTATTTTAAGGTATTTGTAGCAATATTAAGATAACTGATGCAGTTGAATTGAATGGATATCGGGGGACACAATGGCTACAGATGATAGATATCAGTGTGCCAATACGCTGTGCAGCATGGAAAATAACACATCATAACCACTTGTTTTTCTGTTCCGTGCCAGGAATATAGACATATCCAGATTATATGGTATAATGGAGATATATCCAGCTGATATGAATATATCACAAGTATATCCAGGTGAATGAGCGAGTGAGTTAAATTTAACGCCACACCCAGCAATATTCCAGCCATATTGTGGCAGTCTGTAAAAATCCAGTCTGGACCAGACAATCAAGTGATCAACAGCATGAGCATCGATCTACACAATTGGGAATCAATGACATGTGTCAACCAAGTCAGTGAGCCTGACCAACCGATCCCGTCAGTTGCCTTGTACGACAAGCATGGGTTACTGAAGATCAATTCTAACCTTGATCTTCCAGGTATGTCCAGGTGATATGTAATATCCGTATAGCCAAGTGATACATGTACCTTAAAGGTATATCCAGGTGATATCAGTATATTATGAGTATATGTTGTGATAATATGCAGGTGGTCTATGCTTGTAACATGTATAACCAGGTTATGCAGGTGTATTTTTGGTTGATCCAGTTAGATATGGGTTTGTTATTCCAGACTAGGGAGTAAGCCAATAGCCAGTTTCACTCAATCACCAGCCAAGGTATCAAAGTCACAGATGTTCATAGTTTTATTCTTGGACCTGCACTTGTAATCTTCATAGCTCCTTGTGCACTCAGTTAATTGTTTTTGGGGGTTCCTGTTATACTTGTATTATTTGCAGATATTTACAAGCAAACAAATGCTGTTCCAACACAGTTAGAACATTTCAGAACTCCCGCAGTTTGTGTGTCAGAGTGTTTAAGTACCTTCAATGCACAGCAACATGACTTGACTTAGGTATCTGGTTCAGTATTAACTTTTCCAAATTTAACATCGAGGTTTAGTTACCCTTGCGCAAGGCAGAATATTTATAGCCCTAGACAATGATGGATAAGCCCATATGCGAGGCAAACCCATTAATCCTTGGGCCGTGAAGAGCAGTAATCCTAACCGCAGTACTGTGTCCTTTTAACACCTGTATTATAACAGCGTGAAACTCTCTAGCCGCTTGTCCATGCTGCTGCACAAATGAGCAGTTGTAAGCTGCTAGCACATTTCTCCTGCTGCCAGTAATCCCGGTCCTTCTATTGGCAGCCTTAACTTGGGAACAGGGAGATTTCCTAAGTGAACGAAAACTGGCTATTGTTGTAGAAGGGATGGATCTCCGTATTTGTTTAGAAGGAATGTCTTGTGCAACGATTGTTTGTTATTTGTTCGTCATAATTTGTGTTCAGTTTTAGCTTGGTCAGGAGAATAGTATCATTCTGCCACTTCCTTTAGCACTTCATCTGACATTTGCTTTGGGTTCTTTCCAGATAATGTGATCTCCTAATTAATTAAAAAGAAGATCTTGAAGAAAGCATAGGCTTAATGTTATTGAAAATATTGATTGGCAATATGTAGCATAAGCTGACTTTTGTGTCCCTCGACACTCATAGATATTTGTCATTTAGGTGTGTAACTGTGTGGCATCAGTCTTTGACATGTGTTAGTTATGGCTGCTGTTTCATTTATAGATGATATAATTTCATTTGGAAACATATGTCACAGCTATAGGTGATTTTAGCAGTTAAGGTGTGGAGGTGTGAAAGTATTATCTCTATGGAGGGAATGGTCGTGCCACTGCTTCATCAAGACATGTGTACACTGGACTAGTAGCCCTGTGTGGCAGCGTGTCTACCCAACACATCACATGGTCTGCAGACACAGGTGTAAGGTAAATGCCAACGTATATGGAATAAATCAAAACAGGCATATTTCTACTACAACCATTAATAAACAATCCTGCTTGCTGTAGTCTGCTAAACCTTGATCTAGATTTTTAATGCTTATTCAGTTTCTGGCTTGACAGATATATTATCGATTTACTATGAAAAATAAATTTTATGAAATTAGATTAATTTGTTTGCTACACACGGGCATATTAAACTATACATGGAAGATTTGTGTAGAATACTAAACCTGTTTCCAACCGGTGAATTATGTAAAATTTGCAGAGCCTATGAAAATGAACCTTTGTCCGCATGCTATTTTGATGTAAATGTAAAACATGAATGTCAATGAGCCAGGAAAAAAGTGATATTTGAGAGGAAAATTCCTTGATCAATAGATAACCCATCTGAACGTGTGCAAGCTCTCACGTATTTCTCGATAACAATAATGATAACAGATAAGCTGGGCCATGATAGCAGTATCACGTATTACAAGACGTAAGTATTCCAGATATATGACACAGAGTACACACTTGTCATGTCGTTGTCTTGTCAGTTGTTTGAGGAGAACAAGTTACAGGTGAATTACGTGAACAGTCACAGGTAGCAGGTGTGTTTGGGACTCTCTGTTGTGCACTTTGACTACAGATTAATTTGATCCTCATTCCTGAATGCACGTAACAGGCAGCTTGGTTGATTGTAGTGTGTATGGGTGGGTGTTACAGATCAGTCTCTCTGTCACTCTGTACTTCTTTGTTGGAACAAGCAGACTGTAAGTGTTTCACACCTGAATTTGTGTTCTGTATGTTTCAAAAACTTGATCAACTTTCCTTTTGAATGTTTTTTTTTTTTTGTAATATGGATTTGTACATTAATGGCATTAACTGCTTTGTTATTGTGTGAAGGTTTCATGTTTCAGTTATTGTTATTTGTTGTTGGAAGCTGTACTCAGCAATATTCCAGCTATTTCTTGTTTAAGAGCTTACAATTGAAACTGTTTTCTATGCTGTATATAATGACAGTGTTTGTTACAGATATCAAATATATGTGCGTAATAATATATAGATCTCTCTATGTAAATGACGATTAATTGAGAAATTGTTCCTCAGCCCCTGGAGAAGTCAGTGGTGTGGTGCAGGGCTGTGTGGTTAAGGGGTTGGCTTGTTATATAGAAGACCCAGGTTCAATCTTCAACTGGGTACAATGTGTGAAGCCCATTTCTGGCATCCCCCGCCGTGATATTACTGGAATTAGAGTTGTGACGATATATCGTAGTATCGATAATCGTGTTACTTTCTTTGACAATATATATATAGATACCTTTTTCCGTATCGTGATATGTATCGTCACACCTCTAACTGGAATATTGCTAAAAGCGGCGTAAAGTCACTCACTCACTCCTCAACATTTGTGTTTTTGAGGCTGTTCATGAAGTTCAGAAAACCCAGCTCAGGGTGGAAGTGTAAATGTGTAAGAAATTATAATTGTTTCTTCGATGTTGTTGGCATTATCATTTATGATGGAATGATTACAACAATTATCTAATTGGAATTGGTTGAAACTCTGTCCCAACTTACTGCAGGAACTCCAATATAACACTGATGGTAGTGTATTGGATTCCATTGATTTTGCATGATAGCATCTTTAATCAGGTGTTGTGATGTAACTAGCATGGATCACAGGATTAATCCATGCTCCTGGCTACCTGTGGGAGGAGTGTGCTTCTAGATTACATTTGGTGCTCATAACTATATTTTACCATGTCAGATGTGTTCAGACTTGGTTAATTCATATGAGGGGAACGAAGCACGGGTCTTTCTGTCCAAGAACAATACAGACATTTGATCATAAATGTGTCTTCTCAGGGATGTCTTTCATTACAGACTACTGAACAAAGGGAATCAGAACTAACGGAAAAATGTAACGAAAACCACGAAAACATTGCTGGGATTGTTTGCAGTGATGAGGAGTTGTTACAGTGTTTAAACAAAACAGGTTCTTCCTACGGACTGCAGTGATCAATTCCCACCCTTTTTTTAATTGATTGGAGGAAAATAATATTTCAATTTACTCTATGGACACAGGCTTTGTAATGATTCAGTTACAAATGGAAAAAGGGGTCTTTGGTGTCTCTTCCTTGATTAGATTCTATGGCTCCCACCGACTATTTCCTGTCTCAATCCCACTCTCTTCCATGTTCATCTGATGCTCTGTTCCCGGACTCCATCACACTTCTTAAGACTCTCTGTCTCTTTGTCATGCTATCTGGTTCTTATCTCAATCACTCACTGTTCCCTGTCTCTATCACATGCTCTGTTCCCCATCTCAATCACATGATCTGTTCTTGTTATTGCCAGGTACAACTATTTTCATTTTTCTTATGACATTTGCAAGCAGTGAAGATCCGGGTTAGAATTGATCTTCAGCAGCCCATCCTGTAAGAGGCGACTAACAGAATCGGGTGGTCAGGTTCGCTGACTTGGTTGACACGTGTCATCGAATCCCAGTTGCATGGATCGACGCTTGTGCTGTTGATCACTTGAATGTCTGGTCAAGATTCGATTTTCAGACCACCGCCATATAGCTGGAATATTGCTGAGTGCGGCATTAAACAACAAACAAATCTTATGATATTTGCAAACTATACTCCTCACAAAAAATTAAGCAACAAGTGTATTTTTGGTCAGTACATATGCCTT
>VKKT01002149.1:154467-165449 GCA_008038995.1 Haliotis laevigata | reverse complement strand
TTTGGGCTGTTGTTATTGAATGTTTGTTTTGCAGTGACATTCTGGTGTTATTTTAGCATGAGAGTGAGAAAGTAAATAAGTTACTCAGTCGTCAGATTCATTTGCACCTAATGATAATTTTACGTTGAATTTATCCTCTATAAACAACTTCTTTTTTTATATTTGAACTACTAGCTTTGAATGACCATTGACCTTTAATTTTACTACCATGATGTATACGTACATATCTTTTCAACAGTTTCTGTAACAAGTAGATGTTCAAATGTATTGCATAGTTTGTTGACAGAAGAGACGTCGCTTTGAAAATTCAAGAGATAATTACTAAAACATGTCATCCATTATTTTTCAGGACGTTATTTGCTTAGTAGTTCATGCATCAGTTGCCTTTGAGGTCAATTACTGAGGCAGGTGTTAATTAAGGTTAACTACGGGACGACCCGCAAGGTCTCGGGTACCCATGCTTGGTTGATCATAGGCCAGGCCTTAACAGTTCAAAGTGTTTCCATAGCAAAATGGGAAAATAAATATGTCACACCTAGGATGCTTCAGTGATTGGGTTAAGTTCTAGCCGCAGGTAAGGGCCTAAAACACAGAAGCGGATGATTTATGATTGATTAAATGTCAACGTAAACTGACRCCAGTTTGTGACGACACGTTTTGTCCAAATGAAGAAGGCAATTTGTGATGTGCTATCTCCATAGGGTAGTCACAGCATGAATTGACTCAGGTAGGAGTATTTTGTTGAACTGTTAATTAGATTGGTGATTATTTGTTGTTTAGAGTTTTGCATTTGTTTCTGATGAAAAGAATGATTTGTTTAGAAAACCAAACACGTATGATGTTGTACACAGAAAATTGTTTATAAAAGCATTAAAACTAATTGTTAGAAAATATACTGAAGTTATTTTAGTCAACTCTTTCCAATATCAGTCAATATGATTTTCATGTGAAGTTCAAGCTATGACTCAACTATAAATTGCTGATCTGTTCAGTGTAACTCGCTTCTTATGTCACTTCTGATATTTTTAACAATCATAAATAACATCTTATTTCGTGAATCATATTGTAACATTTATAAATGATTCACTTTGTATACATGCAGTACCAGTAACGGCATGTTTGTTATTACGAATTGTTTGCAAAATTTGAAAACAAAATGCCTGGTTATGCATTAGATGACATAATCTCTCATCATGAAGCCAGCTCTATGTCAAAGTGCATTCCAGATAATATTATGAGCTGACATTGACATTGCTCTCCGAGTCCATGATGAATCACTGTGCTTGATTGAGGGGTTCTGCTTGGTCAGGGTCGGTGGATTTGTATACAGGTAATTTCCGCAAACATTACTTAGCTTTATTTTATGATTAAATATAATTGTCTAATATTGTTAATAAGTTCATGTGCACATTAGTTAACTTACAAATATTGTTGAAAGTTCACAAACAATGTTAAGCACAGAGTTAGGTTTACAGAAAGATGGTATAAATGCCTATATGTCACTAGTCACGTGACTTCAATGATTTGCAACTAGATTATAACTACATGTATACACAGATAATATAATCTGATGATAAACTGATGTAGATAAGAATCTAATATCAAAATTTCTAATTTTGTAGTGTTTTGCACCCTGTTGAACTTTGGGTATGTCCCACTGTTTTTATTGGCTGATCACTTGGCCTGCTGGCTGAAAACGTGTCACAATATGGCAACATGTGCAGGTCGATAGCAACCAAACAAATACCTATTTTGGCAAAGGCAAGTTTCAGCTGCTGTTCATGACTAATACAAAAGAAGCCATTCACTTTGAGAAATATCAATATCATTATTATGTCCCCTTCACGTAGACAAATTTACATGCATTTATATAGGAATATTCCTTTGAGTCTGTTCACACATGTTGTCTCATAAGACACGAAATATGAAGTGCTCAGTTTTCTTATTAATGTAACTGCAGAAAATACAGAGAGTCTTTAAGGTAGGAAGTTTATTGTTATGAAAGTTTAAAACTTTAATTTAATTTTTTAATTTTAGTTCATGGATCTTTTAAACATATACAGCAATCTGGTTGTGAGGGTTGTTTTGAAGATTTGAACACCTGGTTTGGTGTTGTTTTCCCAGAGTAATGTATCTGTTGTCATAGTTTTGATGATTTGAACACCTGGTTTGGTGTTATTTTTCCTGAGGATACGTTTCTGTTGATTTGTCTTTCATGTGCTGTAACATACACACAGGTAGATAGATATGGGTCAACAACAGGTGTATCGTTTGGCTAGGCTGGGACTTGGATGACCGTTTGAAGGAGTACTGACCACAACATTCTCTCGTTATTGAACCATTTCCCTAATGACCATCATTTAACCATACCTTCGACTCTTCTAAGTCAATGCTAATTTCCTTACCACTACACATTAGGGTCTGTAAGTAGATAGCAGGCCTATGCAAGGTAACTTAACACTCAGATGCTAATGTTAAAATCTGTGAGTATGTCACGACCTATTTGCCACCTAGTGTCCAGTGGGCCGGCTGTGTCCTCTGTCACTGTTCGTGTGGGCTGACATCAACTTACGGGATGTTATGGAGTGATGCAGGAAGTTAGGATAAACACAGGGACGCGATAGCCACTGGCCAATGTGTGTTTGGGTGTTCTGGACCAGTCTGTGAAACTCGGAGTTGATATGATGAGATCGATACGGTTAAACATGGAGGCAAAGTTGTGGCGACTGGCAAGGTAGAGTGCAGGTGTTGCAGGTGGATAGGCTCATACCTCACTCAACACTGATCAGGAAACGTCACTCCACTGTTCGTCACTCTCCACTCCAGTATGTCACACAGGCAAGTTTGGGGATTCAGTGCTATGACCTTTAATTACTGTGTTCACTTTTGAAAGTTTGTTTCATGAAAGGCAGAGAGTTGACAGTTGTGTGGGAGCAGTGCAGAATATTATTTATGACTTTATATTCTGAATGTAAGTTTTCTTCTCTTTCATATAAATTAAGTAAAGTAGACCAAGTGATGTCTGCATTTTATCAATTATGTTCCTAAGTAATTTGAAAAAAATTCTCATCAGAAATATTAACTCAAGTGTCACCATGTGGTTGCTGATTTTGATTCATTGACATAATAGGTTTGGCTGAAAACTATTTTTAAGAATTTGTTGTCTGCCGAAATTTTTAGTTTAAAATTTTCTATATTGATTCAAAAGTTTATATTGTATTTCTAAACTTATTGTGTCATACTCTTTCATTGATCTTGAATGGCATTCGATTGAAGAATATCTCATGTTACCTCTCTGATGTTTTTGGTGGAAAGTCAGTTTAGATGAAGGTGGTTGGTTGTTTTCATCAGCAGACATGCTTGACCTCACTTGACACAGACATCTGGTCATCAGGATATCCATGGCCTGCAGCTGAAATATGATGACATTTTAAACTTCTAGTTTTTATGTTTCTGGTCAACTTCTCAGAGGTCAGATTCTTACATCAAATAGTTATGTCATCCAAGTATTTGATTGGGAGATACCAGATTAGGTGTGATTCTAGTTAGCCGAGGTCGTTGAGGAGAGAAGATGGGTCACAATATAGGTATACATGTTGCTCCTTAACAAATTGGGACAAAACTATGTTTGGAAATTCTGTACAATTACACGGGTAATTGAATTATGTTATTTTCATGTAAAAGAGAATTTTAGGTCTCTGTTTTACTTTTGAATTTTTTATATCCATGTTGTGTAGATTGAATAAATTCATACTTCTTCTTCTTATTTGTAATTGTATACATTCTGATTTCAATTGCTTTTGTTTAATATTTATGTATATTAAACTATGTACAGTAATTTATCCAAAATATTCCTCTCCAAAATGATGATGCTATATTTGATATATTATCATAAGTATGCATAGATAAATTATAGCCGTTTAGATCAAAGTTTGATTGGGTGATGATTTTCAGTGGTGACATATGATCAGTTGTATCGTGGTGTGATAAGATTTTTTCCCACCTGAATGTCGAGTAGTAAATTGCTGACTGCTGTTTGCAGGGTTTTTTTTATATCTACGTATGTAGCCACCGTCAGCAGACAATCTCAATTAGTTAGATATTGCTGTACAGATTGATGTCTGTAACGAGGTCAATGCAGGTAGATTCGTGCGTATAGTGCTGATGTATTGACCATCATCTGGACTCTAGTTCATGCTTCGGTGCTTCCCTTAATTGCAGGTAGATTGGTAGTGGGGAATCGAGTCGAGCTGTTTGTCAGTTTCATCCGAGATTGCTTACTGCATTGATTATTGTATATTGTTATGCTGTTGTAGGTCATGGGCGAATGAACAGTGCTCTTATTCTAAAAGGCTGTCTGTGTGAGTGAATCAATATTGATTTTGATACAGTATTTTATTTCCAGAAACGTTGCTAATGGATTGAACAGAGGTATTCAGAGATGTTTACCCAGCTTTATGATAAGAATGATCTTTGTTCTAGGGCTTCATGTAACACAAAAGAGGAAGTATTTATTTTTCTTTTGGAATCTGAGAGCAACATTAACATTGGAGAACTTCACAAAAATAATTTATTAAAAGGTAGATATTTATAGTTATCAGTTCAGTGTTTTATGTACAAAATGAAAGTGTATGACTTCAAAGAAAAAGACTTGAAGGGGATTAAGATTTTGTACTTTTTGACTCATTTTCTGTGGAGGGCGAGCATGGAGCATGTTTAGGTTCAATAGGCTCAATGTTTGAGGATACCTGCTCTGAGTCTGCTATCATTGTATGAGTGTATATCTAACCAAACACTTTGTCACTGTAAAACCAACAGCTTCAAGGAGAGGGTAGCTTTAAGTAGATAGGTAAATAGGTAATGGAGGACTGAATGGGAAATGGCCACTGTAAGTCAACAAGGTGTGGAGACTGCTGTTGCCCGATACGAGGTTTATGTAAGCAGACGGGAGGGGAATTCAACCTCTACTTGGTATAATGGGGTAGCAGTGTTTTTGGTGTTCAAATGGAGCATCTAAAATCTGAGTTCAGTTCCATTCTGGGTATTCATTGGTTACTACTCAAGGAAGTTACAGCACGCACAACTATTTCACATTGCTATAGTAAATCTATCATGCCATGACAGATTAACTGTTGAATATGAAAGAATCAAGTGTTCTCTAACTTCTTTTGTGTGGTATATATTGTTAAGATAGAAATATAAGTGATATGAAGCCTGAATTGCTTGCTATATGAAACTGATCACTTGTTATGCTAGAATATTGGTGGTATGACTCTGCTGCTGTTTAGTCACAAGATGGCTGAAATATTGCCAATGTGACTTTAAATTTTAACTCACTCACTTCGGTGCTTGGGTTTGATGTGCAGAAACTGATAGCTATTAGTCTCTTTTACTCTTTTAGTTATAGTTATGATTAATTTATGTTTGAATCCAGGCCTGAATTCATCAAATGTGCTTCAAGTTGTGTTGATTTTTATCCATATTTTTTCTTGTCATCTATGTCCTGCATCTCATGACATGACATGTATTGATGGATGATGATGAAGCTGACATTATGTAGCCATTTATGTGTAAAAAGTGTATTTTATGATGATTGATGAACAGTGCTATATCTTGATTGCCTTCCATGCTTATTTGATCATTTGTTCATCCGCCATGGTTGATAGAAACATATGACCCTCCCTGCCATGCATGTGTGAGACCATCTCCTATGGTTCCTAGGATAATACTCCGCATCCTGGAATAATGACCTTATGTCTGACTCCCCAGGAGAGGCTGGGTTTTGTATTGTAAGATGATACGCCTCATATCACACCCATCACCTACATGACATGCCAATATTAGATATATATCATAGGGCCACACTGCCAGTGAATCCCTTATAACATACACATGAAATACATTCCACTTGTCTATATTTCCCACTGCTGTGACATGTGTCGACCAATCATGATGACCAAAGCTTCATCTCAGGCTATGGAGGGATAGTGGTTCATCCAGTGGTCAAACGGTCATTACTGACTTGAAAGCGCCCTCTGTCGCAGGTGAAGCGGGTTAATCAGTGGTAGCGGAGTAATAATGGCGGTGTATGTTCCTGAGGTGTTGAGGCCAGGTACGGTAAACACTGTAATTAGTGACAGACAATGCAGGGGGTAATTAAGTCAATGGGAAATAGATCCAGTTGTGTAGAGAGGTACCATTTGTAAGATTTATGGGAAGGCTATTGCTTAGTTGACCGGCTGACCAGCTTATGGATTTCTTCAACTTAGGTGTGATCCTCTGTAGTGATAAACATGTGCCTTACTGTTACTATTGTATGAAAGTTGTAGAAATAGTTTGTCAGACAACTGGGATTGTAAGTCAGACGTACCACAGTTCTTACTGGATTCCTAATTCTTCTGTGATGGAATAAGTTGAACCAGAAGGATTGCATGAAAAGGAGAATGTTACCAATCACTACCTGCCAGGGAATATGCTAGGCTATCAGGTGAGCATCCTGAACGTTCATTTAAGTAACCATGTTTTATGTAATCAGGTTTTTATTTCTAAAGATTTTATACCTATTGTTTTGTGTGGTTTCAGTTAAATGTGATCAGAGATATGAATCTAATCAGGGGCCTGTTCCGCAAAGCAGTGTTAATTCTGTGATTGTTTTAAGTCAATGTTAACTTATAGGAGTTTTGGTCATTGCTAAGATGGTGCTGTGGAACTGGATGTTAGCACTACAACTATTTTATATCAGTGACAAAGTTTGGGACTTTTTGATCATTGCTATGATGGTGTTGTGGAACTGGATGTTAGCACTACAACTGTTTTAAGTCAATGACAAAGTTTGGGACTTTTGATCATTGCTAAGATGGTGCTGTGGGACTGGATGTTAGCACTACAACTATTTTATATCAGTGACAAAGTTTGGGACTTTTTGATCATTGCTATGATGGTGTTGTGGAACTGGATGTTAGCACTACAACTGTTTTAAGTCAATGACAAAGTTTGGGACTTTTGATCATTGCTAAGATGATGTTGTGGAACTGGATGTCAGTGCTGTGTTTGGGTGGAATTACCCTGGTTAGATTCAGTAGTGTCAGGTTTCCCCTTCTCTACAGCATGTCACTGGACAAAACATGTGAAAAACATCAGGCTTTGACATCTTTAGTTTTCTTCCCATGCTGCTGAATATAACATCAGGATAAATCTCAACCATTGTCTACCCATAGTAGTTTCAGAAAGGGTTTGTATTGTTTGTTCCACTTCAGCAAAACCATTGAAGACAGGGGATTTATTTTCAATAAGTCGAATATTGCTTTTGCTTGTCAAGAACTCATTATCCTGCTAGATGGTCCATTATGTTCTGTATTGATGAACAGGACATGAAACTGATCTTTGTCAGTGTCGACATTGCCAGCCATGATTGGCATCCTGCTCACTGATCACTTGTTAACGCTGACTTACGCCCAATCTAATACATAGCTTGACTCCTCTGGTCAAGCGTATGGTCAGCTGAGCTGGACCAATTGGGTTTGACCCTAATTCAATCCAGTGAGCACCACTGTTGCAGGAATGGTATTGATTCAGTCTATCCTTCCATCATTGACCATTGTCAGTCAAAACTACCACCACATATAATTTGGCCATCATTTAGCTCTATATGCCTTGGCTGTGGTATGAATTATATAAATTATACAAACATTGTGCTCTCAGGAAGCTGACGCTAATTATTTTCCAATTTATTGAATGGAATATTTAGTCAGAGACTTGACCTACTTGTTCGTACTTGGAATGAAGAGATGCAAAAGACTCCCACAATGGTGATGCCAGAGCCACCTGGTGTCAAAGAATGGAATTATGATTGGCAGGATTAGGATTCTGATTGTAAGGATGATGCTAGGGGAAAAGAATTTGTTGAGCTTGTTTTTATGCAGATTGTACCATTAACAGAAGTTTAGATCGTAGTGAAAATATATTTGTACTCCATTGTTTTCAGGTTATATGTATGATGCTTGGCCATTGAAAAAAAAGAAAAGAAAATCTACTGAAACCTACTACCTGTTAAGTTGATTTTGAAAAAGGAAAATAGGAACAAATTTGCCCAAAACTCTCAGTCTTAATTATGCTGAGGAAAAGGATGATTGTTTTTAATCAATCAGGACACCATTCAAGTTTTCATGAAACAGTACGCAGGCCAGTGTTAAGCTGATAGGTCAGTGGCAAAGCTTTGATAAACATGGACCTACACCGTGAAATTCTGTATCCTATTTCCTGCTAAATTGAGCTAAAGCCGTTACACGGGTAATTAAATTATGTTATTTTCGTGTTAGTTGTACTCCTGACTCTGCAGGGATTGGTTCAGGTGAGGTATAAATACTTAATGATCAGGTGCTAATTTTCTCCCCAGGGTCATAAAAGCTGATGAGAGCATGGAATGAGCCACATTTGTGGGACAGTTGATGCATTGTGTTGAAATCATGACAGTGAATAGAGACTACAACAAAGCTTCAAATAGTAGGGAAAAGAATATTCACCAAGTGTGTATCAATACTTCATGATGTTTTAGCAGATAGGTACATTGTTACATATTGTAAATGTTTATCATGATATATTATCTATATCAGCTATGGTATACATTCTTTCCTCCCCACCTGGTCATAAATGTTCATTTATTCATTTACAAAGACATGAAGTTCCATATTTAGCTGGTGTTTAGATTGAGTAGCCCAGTTGATAATGTGTCTGCTCATCATGGGCTAAAACTGTTCAAATCCCAACATGACTACAAAGTATGCAGACCTTTGCTATGCCCCTGTCTTAGTTGACTGAAGAATTAACATAAATATATTTGACCAAATGTTCCCTTGTTCTTTAGCTTCTGTCAAACTGGTCTGTTAATGAGTTTTCACATTAAATAAAAAAAAAAATTTATATATAAAACTGTCCTCCGATCTTTTTCATTTGCTTCTTATAAATGGAATTCAAGCCAAGTGACATTTGCTAAAGGTGTTCTGATCAGCCAGACACCATGCCACACAGCCACAGTTATCATTCTCACACCTGCTGTTGGGATGATAGAACTCATCAAGTAGTGGTGTATTACTCAACATCCCAGGGAAACACTCTCATCAAGTAGGATTACATTACCCAACTTCCCAGAGGACTCCTGAAACAAGATCAACTGCTGTCTAATCTAGTTCCATGTCCCAATATGTCACCAGCCCAGCCAACACTGTTCCTGTGAAGTCTAGCAGCCAGTCAGGCTCTGGAGACAGCTGGCCTTGGGGTTCATGTCCCGGTCTACCCTATATATTCCCTAGGAACATGCCTGTATCGCACTGCCTGTCGACTGTCCGGCACACCTTCACTAAAAGTAATGATGAAACTCAGTATGGATGTCTGCTGAGTGGATGATTGGCCGCTACAGATGACAGTCTTGGGTGACAGCATGATCTTTATTGATATATCTGCATTTCCTGAACAACAATGCCCCTCAGTATGAATGATAGCCCTCAAGACCATGTGAACTGCAGGGAATATCTTACGTCTAATATCTTATAGAGCACATCCCCTGGGTTTGAATGAAGGCCTTTGAAGGCCATATGATACACAGGCAACATCTTATACTTATTTGTGTACATATCCAATAGAGCCCTGTCTTAGGTTTGGAATGAAGGTTTTTGAAAACCACATGATACACAGAGAACACTTGTACTAGGGTGTCTCCATGTCTTGTAGACCCGAGGTGTGGATGATATAACATGTTTATTATGCTGTAAGGCTTAAATAATCCACTGTCTCAACTCACTGATAGGAAACACAATATGCTTCATTCTGTATCAGTTATCTGTGAATTAGATGTAATCACTGACATTCCAGCATTATTAAGTGGGATCCATTCTGATCCAGTTTCATGAATAATTGTTTAAACTGGAAAGATTAAGATTATTTCCCTTATTCTCTGGTTTATGAACATTATGAAACCTTATCTCAAACTGTCCATGTGAATAAAAATCTAGTACTGCTTTCATGAAGCAACCTTTACTAAGGTTAACCTTAACTCCCATTCTTTAACATTGCACTAAGGTTACCTTGGTGACTTACGATCACCCTAGTGCTTTGTGAAAGGAGGCCCTGGACAATATACCATGTGATGCTCGGCCATGTTTTCTTAGGCACAGGGTCATGTTGAAGGAATCATCTACGTAGTTACGGTACAAACTGACAATGTGTTTATTATTTTGAGTATGTCCAATGAGTAAATTCCTCCTTAGAAATAAATGTGACCCATGGTAAAACATTTAGTAAAGATGTTTTCCGTAAGATGTTCTACGATTAGTTTTGGTTCTGGAAGCATCTTGAGTTTATGCTGTGTCGGATGGGCAACTCCCGTGCAGTGGCCTGTACTCTACAGGAATAATCAATGGCGATCCATGTTTCTCTGCTCTATCTGTGTATTGAGGATTCCCGGGTATTTCGGTGCCCTCCGCATCGTGTGTACAACATCCTCCAGAAGGTTGTTACAGCGTGGCAGACGACAAACATGACTGACACTCGTCAAACAGCAAGCATACTTTGCAAGAAACTTATCGATTAGCTGCATGGAAACATTTCTACTAAACAAGATGTTTTAGACATTTTCTCAATATAAAAAGCTCAAAACATTTGACAGTTGAATTAGTTCTTATCACTTAGGTGTTAATTTAATTTCTAGTAATGAATTCATCATTTAGATAGCATTACAGGTATACAGTATCAAGTATGAATACTGTAGGCTTGGGGTATGATCAACTCATTGGAAAATTTAGATTCAATATGCAAAATATTTACAGTTCAGAACATTTCTCATGAGGGATCAAATGTGTATTCATATTATTTAGAGTTCACATTAGTTATTTATACTGTAAGCGGCGGTGGGGTAGCCTAGTGGTCAAAGCGTTGGCTCGTCATGCCGAAGACCCGGGTTTGAATCCCCACATGGGTACAATGTGTGA
>VKKT01002149.1:139106-154369 GCA_008038995.1 Haliotis laevigata | reverse complement strand
CGTGATATTGCTGGAATATTGCTAAAAGCGGCATAAAACCAAACTCAGTCAGTCAGTCAGTTTATACTGTCTTCAAAATCATCAACACCAAAACCTGTGAAGTTCCAGGTTAGAATTGGTCTTCATTAACACATGCTTGTCGTAAGAGGTGACTAACCGGATCGGGTTGTCAGGCTTGATGACTTGGTTGACACCCGTCATTGTATTCCAGCTGCGTAGATTGATGCTTGTGCTGTTGATCACTGGATTGTGTGATCCAGGCTCGATTATTTGCAGACCGCCGCCATATAGCTGGAATATTGGTGAGTGTTGTGTTAAACAACAAACCAACCAACCAAAACAAACACAAAATTATCTCTTAATGATCAAGATAAAAAGGTTGTTTTTCTCTGCAAACAAAACTGCACTCTAATTGTTCCCAATAATCAAAGTCGAACTCCACTTTCTCCGATTCCTGAACACTTTCAAGTAAATTATTCAACTGAAAACAGAGCGGACAGTAAAGTAAACATCAAAGCCCGTGCTAACCCTTTATCTATAATCAGAAATACTTAATATAGGCTGACAAAGTAGTCAGGCTCTCTCTCAACCATTGCAGCTCACTGGATCACATGACATATGTCATGTGATCTTGTCTTGTCATGCTGTGTCATGATAAGAAACAATTGAATGGTTGTTAATTATGTGCTCTCCCTGCAAGCATTGTCTGGACTTTGCAAAACCGAAATACAAACTTCTGTTACTGATATGTATTGAATAACACGCCTTTGTTAACATTCTCACTGCATATTTATATGCACTCACTATACGTTTGGGGCGATGGAGTAGCCTAATAGTTAAAGCGTCTGCTGAAGACCCGGGTTCGATTCCCCATGAGTACAATATGTGAAGCCCATTTCTGGTGTCCCCTGCCGTGATATTGCTGGAATATTGCTAAAACCGGCGTAAGACCATACTTACTCACTTGATACGTTTATGCTTCTGAATGTTCAAAAAAAGACTGACCCTAGTTTGAATATTGATTCAAAGTTTGTGATGCTTTGAAGTTGAATGTCACAGTGAATTGATGTGGGTCCTTGTAAGGTTGCACATGACTGGCTATTATTGTCATGTGATCAATTGCTGACATTCCGTGATAGCTGGAGCAACCTGAAACTCGCCAGAACCACTCAGCTGTTTTATGGCACCTTCACATCAATATTTTATATACACATAATAACAGATGTTGGAATGATGGCTGTCTGTAGTCAAGTCTAACATGGTTGTCTTTGAGATAGCAATGTATACCCTAACTGATAAGTAAACTTTTGTTCCTGTCGGAACTGCTGAAGCATAAGCTGCTGATGCTTGGATGACAGTTGTTTGCATCCAATCAGTTGTTGATTGAGATGGTAAAATATACCGTATTTGATCTATTTTGTATCATTCCATGGGGCTGCCTGTGAAATTCAAGAGCATAAGCTGAACTCTTGTGAAGTGACATGATTGTCTGAAGAGATGGTAAAACATGGAGTATTTAGCATCTCTCATATTGGCAGCCTGTAGGCATTTCCAATAATGGTGTTGTATTGCTACACATTGAAAACCCAGAAATGTACAAGATGTAGTCTGTAGGCATTTCCAATAATGGTGTTGTATTGCTACACATTGAAAACCCAGAAATGTACAATATGTAGCCTGTAGGCATTTCCAATAATGGTGTTGTATTGCTACACATTGAAAACCCAGAAATGTAAAAGATGTAGTCAGTCTGTAGGTATTTCCAATAATTATGTTGTATTGCTACACATTGAGAACCTAGAAATGTACAATATGTACTGATCCGTGACTCGTGAATGGGTTTATCTTCTCTCCATACAAAATTAGAAGTAATCATGGCCACAGGCTCTGAGGTTAATTTTGGCAGATATATTTGTAAGAATCGGGAGAATTGATTGTGAAATGTATTTAATACGGTAGGTCTATTAAGTGTGTGGGAGACATGTTATCCCTTGGTTAAGGTTCAGTTCCAGATTGTCAATCAATTGTGTGAAGTGGATGTTGACCATCGATCAGGAGGGTTATGGAATGACGGTTGTTGTGGTGATTGTTTGCTTGTGCTAAGTTGATAAGATCATCTCCACCCAGTACAGGTATTTGTCAATTACTCACATTGTGTGAGTGAATTCACGTCAGAGACAGTGATGGTAGGACAACTGATGGAAAAACAAACAGGGAAAAAATACCTTTATTGTTATCTTGTTTCCACATCATTACTTACATTGTCATCAAAGAAAGCTGTATCATACTGCCCCAAGAACCTTTTAGTGCTCAGGCTTCAGTTATACAAGCTGGTGGTAATGTCTTGCTTTTCACAAATCGTTCTGGTCTGAATATCATAGAGTTCAATAGGCTTATGAGGTCGATGTGATTATCATGTGAGCGGTAGTTTGAATTTCGTATGAAGTTGAACAGATTTTTTAACAAAACAATTATGGACATTGAAGTCATGATGTTCTAAGGAAGGATAACAATGTATGGATGAAATAATTCTTTGTTAAGAATGAGAGCGATCTTTCGGTATAGGTTCTAATAACGTTAATAATTAATAATCAAGTGATATATTGTTATCCTTCCTTACTGCTTCAACTTCTAAATGCCCCTCAAAGTAGTCATGATGTTCTGTTTGTTTTCAGGGTATCAATGGCCCCGGGTTCCACTTCAGTGGTCACTTCAACCTCTCAGCCCTTGAGGAGTCCCAAGGCAGTGAGAATGGCAGCAGACAGGATGTGAGCAGCATTCTGGGAGATAGTGAGGACGACAGTCTTCCTTACCTGGGTGGACGCCCGGAGAAGTTGACGGAAACCCCACACCGGCTGGACATCACAGATCGCAGTCTGTCCTGCAAACTATCCTTCCTGGACAAGAGCAGCGGAGACAGTGCCAACATCAGTGAGGCGGAGTCCAAGATGGAGGACTCTCTGGCCTCTCCTGACAGCTTGGAGTTGCCACAGAGCAGCGATGGTGAGCTGGATCCAGCTATTCGCTTCATCTGCAAGCAGGAAAACAAGGATATTGGATACAGTAGTGAGAGTTACTCCAATGATGAGATTGAGCTGATGCGACTGCAGAGTCTCATGGAGGATAAGTTCCCAGGAAAGTGTGAGGTTGCTAGTGATTCCCCCTTCCTGAGTGATGTGACCACCAGAGGGCGCCCCAAGAAGGAGTATTACCGTATGGTGTCTGTAGATGTAGACACTACGGATAAGACTGATAATGATGATGGAACCGACACCGGTAACCTTGATGTCACTGAAAGAGCTGCTGGGAGTGATGACTTGTTTGTTGTTGAAATGACCAAGCAGATCTTGGTTGAAACTACAGAGAAGTACACGAGATCGACAGAAAAATTTGAGATTGATCGTCATAATTGTAATGCTTTGCTGCAGCCGAGTCAGTCAACAAGTGAACAGTCTGAGTTTGAGAACAACAGTGAAACCAAAGACAAGATTCAGTATCTGATTGACAAGGCAGAAGATTTGGTCCGATCAAGTCCAAAAGTGATCCATACTTCGACACCCAAGGTACATGAGCGGAAAACACCAGAGAAACAGGTCAGATCTATTGGTTGTAATACAGTGATTATCAGCTCTTGTGACGCAAGTGCCGAAGATACAGACAATGAAAGTTCTACAGAAGAGTTCTCGACAGCAACGGATGAAGCTAGTGAGAAACAGTTCGATAGTGTAATCTGTCTGGATTATACTTCAGACTCTAAAAACACCAGCCGTGAAAATGTGGCTCTTTCCCCCATCAACTCTTCCCCATTGTTTGAAAATGTCCGACTACGCAAGCAGCAGTCTGGTCCCCGCAGACTCAAAGACCGTCCAGTGAGTGCTGCGGATATGCAGGAGTTCTCTCGGAACTTGGAGTCTCAGCCATTTTCAACTTCTGAGAGTGCCATTGATCGTATGATACTCAGTAAAACTGACAGCCCCAGATCCCCTCCCCCTTCTTTCCTCTCCCAAAGGCAAGCCGCTACATTCCCGCGTGAAAAGAAAACCAGTCGTGAGATGCGACGATCATTCTCTACCTCAGAGCAAAGTTCCCCTCGAGGTGCTAAGCGGAAACTACGCTATTCCTCCCAGAATGACACCCTCCTATCTTCCAGAGCAGCTAACATGAACAACTTGGTGCCTTCCACAGACTCTGAAGATGACGTCACAAAGCATATTAGTGAAACTGATGACATGGTGGACCAGTTTGAACTGGCCCGTGTCCGATCTAGTGGCAGCAGTGCTGATTCCGATTCAGACACATCAGGTAAGATGGTCACTTGTTTGCACTTGGTATTTATATTTGTGTGAAGCCCATTTCTGGTGCCTGCCACCATGATATTGCTGGAATATTGCTAGAAGAGGTGTAAAATTGAACTGACTCACTACACTTGGTAATTTAATTCGTGAGCAGGTTTGAGGTCCAAGCTACTTCCCCTGGTTGTTCCTCGACAACCTGGGTTTGATTCTGCACATGTACAATGTGGGAAGCCCATTTATGGTTTCCCCGGCTGTGATATTGCTGGAATATTGCTAAAATCTGCATATATAAGAACTCGTTCACTCACTTGAGGTAGAACAAGTACCCTGTACTAGTGGTTCTTGTAACAGCTGAATATGGAAAATCTAGGAGTTACGATATGGCCAGTCCGATGGTGTCAAAATACCTTCTTGGAATGGAGCAATGATCATGCTATTAACAGTTGGGTTGTATAGCTGAGATTGTGATCTTTGTGCTTTGGCAATTGTATCTTTCATACTTTAAAATAGACATACAATTGCTGAATGGCTTGATTCATTGTGGAAAGAGGCCCTAGAATGTTGCTGGTTGATTGGTTGTTTGGTTAACTCCTCACTCAGAAATATTCCAGCTATATGGCGGCAGTCTTCAAATAATTGCGCCTGGACTAGACAATCCAGTAATCAACAGCATGAGCATCGATCTGTGCAATTGGGACACAATGACATGCTGCTGGTGGAGTTGTTAACTGCATCAACACATCAAATTCAGGAAGGTGGACCAATGAAGAAGATGAGACACTTTAAGCTTATTCAGATGGAAATAATTTGCAAAGAATGACCAAACAATAAGCGTCATATGTCATCATGTTTGGACACTAATGTTGTGTTATGTTATCCCAGATGCCTATCTGACCCCTTTGGTTGAACCCCTGACGTCTGATAACGAGGATGTCCTGAACAGCACCGGCTCCTTCTCAGAAAATGCATGGGACAACTATCAGGTAGGTGAAGTCTAAATGCATACAGTAGAAATTAGAGATGTAACGATTCATCAATAGTATCAATGTTTACATCATCAACTACGCTATACAAGTGCATTGAAACAAAACATATTTAGGCAATATATCAGGGTATTTATATCGCGAGGGTCCATGATACATCAATGTATCGCCACAAGAGACGATATATCCTGATACAACTTAAATACTTCTTAAGGTTGTAAGGAGTATTGCATTAGGATGGGAAGGGAGTCTCTTTGAAATGCTTCTGAATTTTAGAAACAAATTGAATTTTATAGGAATTTGTTTGTGTCTGTCATCTTTGTTACATGAACAAAGGAGTTGGTGTATAAGTCAAAGTGTGTGAACATTTTACAAACTCTGTGAACTGTAGAATACTTGTGTTCAAGTAATTGAAATATGCAGATATGTTTTAGTTGTTTGACAAATAACACCATTTATTAACAACTATGAACGATGTCTTAGCTTTGTTAAGAAAGAGAACAAAGAGAAGATAAAATCTAGAAAGCAGACTTAAGAGGTTTTTGCAGTGATTCTGAATTCTGATATAAATTACATTGAGTTGTTTGTGAAAGCATTGGTCTAGAAACACAACTTCCCAAGGGAAACTTCACTTTCAAATTTATTTATATATTAGATCAAGGTATGCTGAATATCTTTGACTGTACTTTCTAAAGCATTAAATGCTGAAACTTTATTAGATGAATAGCTTTTTAAGTGTGTGAATGTAACACAAGTTCTGCTGTATAACATGAAGTCATTTTATCTATCATATATTATGTTCTGTTAATGGAAACTGTAAAGTATCAGGATACGTATCGTATCGCCAGCATTGCATAGTGATGATAATCGTCTCGCAGGTTCCTTGCCAAAACTTTCATGATATATATCTGGCCTCATTAAACTGGTATCGGGATATATCGTCTGCCACTTAGGCCACAATACACAGCTCTAGTAGAAATCGTATGTGAAACTTTCTGCTTAGTTAGGTCAAATTGTAGATACAGGTTTGGAGTGGTTAAATCTTACGTTAACAGAATATGTAGTAAAACAGGTTAGAAGAAGTGTTAGAAGAAGAGATTTAGGAGCATTAAAATATGCTTACTTAGATATACAATACATTGTATCAAGAGAAGCTCTGCATTATGGGTTTTGGGTCATGCATATGTTCAAAGGGAGATAACTACATTGCACCAAAACAAATCATCAGCCATGTTTGAATTCAGTAAACCTTTTGTTGTCCACCACTGCCACTAATGTGTATTTGAGGACATGGATGTGTAGGAAAAAAACATCCCATGAGGTAGTTTCCATGTTGCAAAGTTGCTGTGTGCTCAATGTGTTAACATTGTCGTCTGCCTGCAAGTATTGGACATGTTGTTGACAAGAAAAACATTCAGTCATTGCCCGACTTTTCCAGTCCCCTCTGTACCCAGCGGTGTCTGATGACCCAATGGAGGAGAAGCTGCACTGGGAGCCCAGCGACGAAATGGAGTTTGATGACGACTTCCTGTTGCCAAACAACAGATCTGCTGCCATAGCTGCTGCTGCTGCTGCTGAGAAGAAAAAAGCTAAAAATAAAATCATGGTGAGAATCTTCTTGAATAGACAAACTAATTATTCTACCAAACGTTTTTAAATCATTCCAGATTGTTTTGGTATTCCCAAAAATAGAAACTGATCCAAGTGTAGGTCGAGGCAGGTAATGATTCATTAACAGTTACACTAGATCATTGTGCATTAGAAGTAAGTCGGTGCCACATGGACAGTATTTTAGTTTTTCAGTTATTTCAAGATATGTTTTAACTATAGGTGATAATACTCAATATCTTACACCATGCCCACTTCAGGGAAACCCACAAGAACAGATATGTGCTGAAATACTTTACCAAAGAGTAAATCTGAGATTCAAGCTCTCAGTAAGTGGATCATGGTGCAGTTAAGAAACCACAACTCTGCATAGTAAAGATGCTGATACCTTATACGTTATGATGAATTAAGTATCTGATAAGATAATGCATTTTGTGTCTAGATCCCTGCCCCTGCCCAGTACGATGATAGCGACTCGGACATAGAAGACTTCCACTACGTGTTGGACCAGTCAGCTGACCAGATGAGGCTGGCTGACCAATCACTGAAGAAGAAGAGGAAGGACCCGATGGGAACTGGCATCTACCTCAAACCTGCTAAATATGTAAGTTCAGGCTCATTATGTATCATGAGGTGCCATAATATAGTTTAATTAGAACGTGTACAGTAAGTTGTCTATAATGTAATCATTTGGAAAATGTCATGTGAAAGTTCCAACAGGTAACCTGTGTCCATCACTAGATGGAAGTACTAGTCGCTTAATGCTGTTTGCTAGTGATGGTTTATCTGTTTATTAGAAAGATAAAATAATATTTAGTTGGTTTAATTCATTTAGTGTAAAATACAACATGCATTTATCCACCATCTATTGCATGTATTTATCCTATTTCTGAAGTTATCCAACAAGTAAAACATGTCTTTATCCTACATCTCTACATAAGCATTCTAGCCTACATGTGGGGTTGTGTTGTGTTGCAGGCTGAGATCATGGCAACCTGTGTGACCAACATCCGGTGTCTGGAGAGCATCAGTCAACACCTGGATCCCACAGATGTCACCATGGATGACTGTCAGCGCATGCAAGGTACAGACCTAATAGAAGCCATGTACAGAAAACATTTAGTGAATTAACTTTTAACATTTCATAATTATTAGCAAATGTACAGATCCAAATAGACACACAATACCTTATCCATGATGGCGTAGCTCTGTGAGAAGAGTTGCTTCCCTTGGGAACCAGCATTCACTTGTAGGTTCACTGTGATCATGGTCCTTGCATTCACTTGTAGGTTCACTGTGATCAGTGGTCCTTGCATTCACTTGTAGGTTCACTGTGATCATGGTCCTTGGTGTGCTAAACTTGTTTCACTTTTGACTTTCCTCCTATATTATGGTGACACTGCAAGATACATGCTGAAATACTATTTAAAAGAAACATTCAATCACTGACTCCATATTTCAGACATCCTTTATCAGTGGGAGAAGCTGCGAGCACTTGCATCGGAACGGCAGTCTCAGTCAACGCAGCTGGCCGGCGTCTACTCCAGCATCAATGAGATGAAGAAGAAGCATGAGGAGATAGAAAGTCTGATGCACACTGACAAATTTGGCTCTGCTCAGGAACTGGAGGCAGCCATTAATTTGCTCAAGGTGAGGTATTTAAATGGGCACACTTCAGTCTCCTGTGTCAGTGCAAACTGTTTTATCTGGAGCAGTTGTTGAAACTGTACATTATTTCTTCCCCAAAACTTGATATAGTGATAGTTCTAGTGCTGTACTGGTGCCTTTTGTTAATTCAGGGTTTGTAAAAGATTGGTTTTATGAGTTAGCAGCAACTTTGACTTGAACTAAACATTGCAGTAATGCTTGTTTCTGGGACATATTTTCAAAACCAGACAGTATTGTTTCACCAAACTTGGCACACTGATAGGCTAAGTAGTGAATTGGTGCCTCTTGATATTTTGGAATATTTTATGCAGATATTTTTCAACATTCCATGGCAACAAGTTTCATACATTTATTCACAACTTTTGCCTTATCAATGACATTTTTCCTGTTGTTTGGGCATCGAACTCCAAACTTCACAATTACTTTCTTGCTCAATCACTGTCTTACTGAAAATATATGAATGAGACTCACTTCAACAGATGCTGACATGCTCAATCCCTTGTTTTACTCTTGTTAACTATGGATGTTCCACTGGTCCTGTAGGAGCAGCAACGAAGTCTCCAGGCGCAGAGAGCGGAGGTGGGCGACCTGGAGAAGGCAATGGACATGTTTAATGAGCAGTATCCTGCAATCCCTATCAACAAATTCTATACTGAGATCGCTGACATCCAGGAGACGAACATTGAACTGCAGCACAGGTAGGTCGTCCAGAACCGCTTAATCCTACTCACGTTATGGAAGCTTTTTGTAAAAATGTGTGTGATTATAAACAATGATGTTAAAAACTCATTAGTAGTTATTGTCTGAAAGTAGGTGGAAACAAAGTGTTGACTGCACGAATAAGGTTCTTCAGTTTTGAGAAGTCTACATTACTTTTACCCCCCAAAGGACCATGGGTAAGAATAGGGCCCATGTTCCATGTTTTCTGTTCCAAGAGTCACTATAATTGTCAGTGGTCAGGCTCGGTTATCTAGTTATGGGTTATCATTGTAACATGACTGTTTTTTTGGCCCTAATGTGCAAAATATAAAGTATCCTTGTCTGTTTTGTCCGCTTCCAGCCTGCAGCAGCATGTATCAAAGCAGGAGCACACACTGGCGATATGGTTCGAGTACCTGGAGAGCTGCAGGGAGATGGACCATCTGCTGTCTCAGGACCGCGACCGTCTGCAGAAGCTGCTGCGTCAGCGTGATAATGGGATCGTTGTGTTGAGGAAGGACCTGGTGAACGAGGTGGAGGTAAGGACATGCTCAAACTCTACTGGTCATGTCTTGAGGAAATGTAAAACAAATCACGATTTTACAGCAGTCTCTGATCTATTGAAAGCATCTGTCAAACTTGAAACAGGGGTGGTGAAGGTGTATTCAAATTGGCTGAAGAGCTTTCATCTTTCTTCCTCACTTACACTAATTTGTGACTAAAGAAGCAATGGGGTAGCCCAGTGGTTAAAGTGTGTCCCTGTTATGGCAACAGTCAAGTTTGTTTCCACATGAATAGTGTATAAAGCCTAGTTGTGGTGTCCCCCAGCATAATATTGCTGAAATATTCTCACTTAGTTACATGGTTTATTCCATATTTGATCTAACCCATTCTATGTCTATGTTGCAGACTCTCCAGTCTAGCTTGTCCGTGTACGAGTCTAAACTGTCCCACCTTCAGAGTCTCCGCAAGGAGCTCCACGGATCATCTGATGAGGACACACAGACAGAGTTCCTGGCCTCCCTGGCCGACATCCGCAACCAGCTGCTGGTGTATGAACAGAACTGTCGCCAGATTCAGCGCAACATCCACGACGAGGAGGATGAGGAGATGGCCATTGAGGCGTCACAGCTTGGACAGCTTGCAGTATCTGCTGCAGCCCTGCACGAGCATATTGCACGCAGTCGGCGGGAATCGTAAGTCACATTCAAATGCATTACTTGCTACCAGCAGTGGCTTCTAACTATGTCGTCTTCATAAAATCAAACCAATAATTGTTTTGGTGCAAATATTTATGTCTGATATAGGTATGGTAATAACTTAATTCAGAACCTGATTTGGGTTCATTTCAAAGAATTCTAGGAAGAAAAGATCTCCAGTGTAGTGAGTGTCATACAAATTCAACTAAAACTTGAATCAGATGGTCTCAGGATGTCATGTGTAAATAGTACCCAGATGTTTGATAATCAGTTGATCACTTTAACTGTCAACTGTGGCTTGTTTGAGTGTTTCAATACTGACTTATGGAAGCAAACTAAGTTGAGCCCTGTGTTTGTTACAGTGAGAGCGATGAAGTGGACGCAACTGAAGAAGCCAAAGCTGCCGGCACCAGCAGCTGGTTGTCATCGTGCCCAGTTCAGGTTGCCGCAGTGATGCTGCTGGCCGGGATCGTGTACTTGTTTGATCCCAGCATCCTTCAGGACATGGCTAACTTCTCTATCAGGATCTCACCAGAGCTGAAATATGTTAACGGTCCTCCCCCAGTCTGAGTGAATCAGTGAGCCAATCAGAGATCAGAATGCTCGATCCGATCTAGCTCCCGCTCAGGTCCCTGTCGGACCAGTGTACAGTTACAACGCCCTCTAGTAGCAGATTAAGACACAGTCTAAATCTGCGGCGTGTCACACAGCGGCCTGGATGTACATAAGACCATATCAGGCAGATAAGTAGAGCAAACAGGGCCAGGCCCCACACAAATGCACACCAAGATTCAATAAAATATATCCGAATTAAATAAAAATATCCAAGAAAACATATCAGGAACAAATTAAATTCATGTTATTAAACACAATATCCATGAAATATTTGGTATTAAGACTAATAGTGATATATCTATATAGTGCATATTGTTGGGGCCTGGATGGATAGATGCGTACAAAGATGTACATACAAATCATACAGCCAGGGGCTGAAAACACTGAATTGTACATACAGTTATCCATGATCACAGCAGCCAGCACGACCAGCAGTTGAACGAACGTTCAGGAGTGTAGATATGGAGCTGGTAGTGAGTTGGTCACAGTCTGACATTGGTTGCTTCAAAGTTTTTCCTCCGTGGATTCTGTTTATACTACTGTACATTCAGTCAAGTCAGAAGTAATTCGCTACAGGTCTCCGATCTGTGGCTAATGAAACTAGGCTCAGAACCAAAATCCACTCACAGTGGTACAGTACCCGATGGTACTTGGGTATCCAAATGGTACCTCCATAACTTGCAATAATAGCTGCTTGAACAGCAATAGTCTATACACAAAAAGTTTAATATATGTATACTGTCTTAATATTTATACAAACATATTGTTTCTCTTTCAAGTACTTGTAAATAAGTAGATTATATCTATCAAGATAGGTGTAAACCTATTATTGGGTATGAAACCACACATAATTGAATTGATGAGATAATATGTAAAATAATGTATATTTGGTAGGAATAAAACTATGGTTAAAGAAGTGATGTTTAAGTTCCAAAAGTGTATATAAATCATGTTTAGTGCAAGAAGTGAAAACATTTCTTCATAAATAGTTTCACTTTATCATGAACAATTGGCCTCGTACAGCATAACAATAAATCCTTTCAATAAATATGCACTTTTTGATAAATGGTGTCTTGACAGTTCTTCATGCAGTATGATCCTGTCCTCAAGATACATGCTGTATTCTATCCAATGTTGGATACTACGTGCATGAAGCTGAAAGGGCAGTTAATAGTGCTATGATTTCTACGTCCTAATCCAGTGTGTACCTGTCTAGTCAGTATCCGTAATCAAATTTTGGACTTGAAATGTACTTGTGAATAGGCAGCAAACTTTTTATGTGTTTCTGAAATTTTATCAAAATTGTTATTTTGATTTTGATAATTAGATTTGTTTTGACTTTTAAAAAACTGTTACTGCCATCAAATGGATGAATCATTGCTGAAATATTAAACTCTATTGTGTTTTGTATGAGACACTGTGGTTAATATCATAATTTCATCTATGCTAAATATCAGCATGTATATACTATCATCATGATCAGGAAATCTTTGTGTTATCACCTTAGTTCTGGTTGATAACATCTTATCGCTGTTATGATATCAGAGAATGTGGGTATCAACAAAAATATTATTGTTAATATCATTCTTAGGAATAATGACAGTCATTCTTCTTAGACAAGTTACACATTGATAAAAATACGAACACAACTGATATTAATTAAGAAATATATTGGGAAGAATATATAACGATATCAGCCTACTTGGAAGTTTGTATTGGTGATAACAAGCCACAAATGAGATTTCACTGTAGATTCTCGTGTTGGTATTGTTTTCAGGAAATAAGAACATAACCGGAATATGTGGATATTAAAATACATATATCGGTTTATTGCTATGACTAAATAGCAAATGTATCTACAGACAGTAATCCTGTCAATGTAGAAAAAGGGCTATCAAGGTGAAATGTTACCATCGTCAGTATACTGTGGCTGTCAATCAGGAAGTGTACAAGATACCAGCAGGTGCTTGTTTGATGTACACTGACAGCGAAATGTACACATGTATATAGGGTATTTTGTTGTAATCAACACCTGTCTTTTACACTATAATTCTTGGCAGCAGGGAAATAGATTTGTAATCAAGGAAACACAAACCACACATAGTATATTCACAAACACAATGATTATGTCATCATTGAATTGCCACAACTAGGTCTATTTTTAGGACAATTGGCTCAGACTAATTCATATCGTGATGTTTGTCAATTTCCACAACAACTCTGGGAGTGACTTAGTTAATGTGATAAGACCTGTGGTGATTTGTCCACCACATATTAGTATAATGATTCTCACTAAATGTTACAGCTCTGGTGAAGTATTGATGGGAGGAATGCAGTGTTGTGACTTTTAGCTGTTGTTTACACTGTGCGTGTGCGTGTTGCATTGTTAATTGCTTTGTTTGTTGTCTTGCATTGTGATGCTAACACATAGTCAATAAAATTATTATTTACAGATATTTGATATTTTGTTAAAGCTTTGAAAATTGAAGCAGCATAAATGGTTTTGCTTCTAAATTTCATATTTCCCGTGTTGATATGATTTTGTTAAACAGTCTTGATTAATTTAATTTGATACCGGTTTTCATGAACTTACAATAGTTTTGTAAACTTTGCTTGTTAGATAAGTGAATATTGTGAGGAAATACTGCCATTTTGAATACCCAGATTTCTTGATGTCTTTTTAATGAACTTTTTCAGTGAATTGCATTTGCATTTTTACAACACATTGATCATTGATATATATTTTCTTTGTAGACAACTTTTGTACCTCTTGATTAAGTGCCTGTTGAGTTACTCAATTTTGTACCTTATTTCCTGTTCTAGTTGACAGTTTATTACTGTGTTCATTTTGTCTTAATCACTTTTTATATTGTAGTGCAGAAAAACATAGAATATTTCAGGTAGAACTTTCTAACATCTGTATGAGGGCATAAATGGGAATATCTTCCATCTTGTTTCTTATTTTGTAAATATTATCAGAGTACTAGATTGGGAATATTTTTATAGTATAACTCAATATTTGCAGATACTCCTAAATATACTTTGGAAAAAAAAATATATGCATGTCACTGATGTTATGGTTTGTAATTGAGGCAGTTTTAACAGGTAAGTGATTTTGTTTCCTGACCAAAATATCACACTAAATGGTGCTATCCCAAGCAGATGTAGCAGTACACTGCATTGTAATGCTAACCCAATTGTTTGTTCATTCCCTGTCTGGTGCAGTGAATTTGAGATGATATTCTCTCTTGAAATTTTTGAGTATTCTGAAGTCTCAAACACATTTGATGGGTAATAAATTATTTAACCTCCACCACTTGTCTTGTTGTTTATCATCATTGTGAGAGTGGTTTGGTTTGGTTGAGAGACAGATGGAGCAACAAATGTTTACATGACTTTCAGAAATAATACATAGTTCATAGTGATGAAGTGAGGGTTGAAATAATTCATGGGAAAATGATCTCGTGTCATAGTGAATTACTATGGTGTTGGTTTAAACATATTGTTATTCTTGAARGAATCTGGTTTGGTAAACAAGCAAAGCTTTGCTTTTGTGAATAACTCACCAGTACAAATATAACACAAACAGAACACACAAGAACTAGACAAAGACAGAATGAAATAGACAAATGAAAATCTAAAATCGGAACATCGTATGTACATTGAGAATTGTAATTAACAATGCACTCGCAGTTACGCTACACTACTTTTTGTTAAGATAATTCTTATTTATTATTTCGTTTAGACCATTTTATCGAAACGTTTAGCGGAAAGACTATAATGGTGTTACACTGCTTTTAGCAATATACCAGCAATATCATATCGTAGACACCAGAAATGGGCTTCAAAACATTGTACCTATGTGGGGAATCGAACGCTGTTCTTCGGTGTGAGCGAACACTTTAACCACTAGGCTACAGTAACGAGCCCCAGACACAGGTGGGGGCTTACTGAAAAGCATAAACAAAGAATCAAAGTGTTGTCAGATTAGGGAACAAACTCCGTTCGAACATCCATGTAACTAAAACATACTAAATATGATAGTTCATTGGTAATGAGTGTGTTCATCCATTCTTCAGTAGATGCTTTCTGTTAAAGTAAACATACACACATGGTGGTAAATGTGTGCTCTTTGGAGGGAGTGCTTACATATCAATTAAGATTACTTATATACTGGTCAAAAAGCTGGAGAAAAA
>VKKT01002149.1:54711-77617 GCA_008038995.1 Haliotis laevigata | reverse complement strand
AAGAACCGTTGAACTGGACGTAGCTGTAACCTTCCTCTGCGAGTTAGGGATTGAGCTGACGTGACGAGGCCCAACAGTTTCTGCCAGTCTCTTATCGGTAGAGGTTTGTTCAAGGCGGTGTGTAGATATTTTTGTATGTTCTCCCATCGTTCCTATGGAACTACAATGCGATTTTCCTTGGTGAGAAACTTGATTCCCAGGAATTGTAATTCCTGTGACGGACATAGTTCCGATTTCATCCTGTTGACTAACCATCCTAGTTGAGTTAGTAGTTGAATTGTCAAATCTGTTTGAGTTGATTTGCTGACTGATGTGCCTGAATGCCATCGTCTAGGTAGAAGGCATTGCAAACCTCTCTCTGATGTAGAAACGCTACAATTGGCTTTGTGACACGTATAAATAGCCACGGGGCCAAGGAAATTCCAAAGGGGAGTACTTTCCATTGATAGTGTTTCCCTTGATATATATTTTCTTGATTCTGGGTGTATCGGGATGTGTAGATACCCATCCTGTAAGTCTATGCTGGCTAGATAATCGTTGGGTCTTATTAGATGTCTCAGTTGAGGTAGATGAACCATCTTGAACTTCTGTGGTTTTAATAGAAAGTCTAGGTTGAATCGTTTCATATTGCATATGAGACGGAACTTCTCTGTGGAGTTCTTTTTGGGTACTAGAAATATTGGGGAATAAAATCCTGGTGTGAGGTTGTGCTGTTCTATAATCTCTACTGGTTTCTTTGCCAGTAGTGAATTGATGGCTTCTGATAAATTGATGTGTTGTTGATCTGAATAATGTTGTATTTGTGGTGTGACAGTGAGAGGTGGTCTTGCCTTGAGTTGAATCCAGTAGTCTTCTCGTAATACTTGTGTCACTTAGTTGTCTTGTAATATTTCCCAATTTTTCCAGTACAACCCTAGACGTCCTACTACTGATGTGTGTTTCACTGGAATGAGTGTGTGTGTGTGTGTGTGTGTGTGCGTGCTTGCGTGCGTGCGTGCGTGCGTGCGTGCGTGCGCGCGCGCGCGCGTGTGTGTGTCCCCGGAGCTGATATTCATTGACGTGATGAGCGGGAGGGTCCTCATGAACGACTCTCCTGGAGCGTCCTCTTGAGTTGTCATATGGTCGACGAAAATTAATTGCTTTGCCTCCTCTCGCTCCAATTGTTCTCTTATCCTTGGCTTTTTGTATGCCTGGGAATTTGGAATGAAATTGTCCTCTTCATGACGATTGTCAGTACATGTTATTCATCGTCTGCATAGATCTGATAAGCATCTGATCTCTGTTGTCTTGGCATACTTCTCATGATGTTAATCTAATACTTCCGTCAAACAACGTGGATGCAGCCCATTGTTGTCGTAGAAGCGCCTTAATATGAAAATCCGACCAGTTGCAAGATGCAAGGGGACCTTGACCAAGTAAAGTCAATCCCGCTGATGTTGATGCTAAATGATCCGACATGAATTCTTGATCCTTCTGTTGTGTGACTAATGCTGATAATATCATCCTTTCTGTTTCTGGTTTCGGATTCTGGAAGTTGTTGATAAGAACTTCATTTATAGCTCTAGATCTAGCTAACCCGAAAAAAGTATGTCTTGTCGTCGTAGCTAAGTTGGCCAACTTCTTGTCTTCTACTTTATAAGTATGTGGTCAAGATTCATTGATGAGATAATAATTATCGTCAATCTCTGGTGCTCTGAAGAATGGTTCCACACTATGCAGTGGGAATTTCCTAGCATTAAATGCTGGTGTGTGTTGACCTTGATGTCTTGTAGCATTCGCAAATGCTAACTTGATGTTCGATGAAACCTGGGATACAGGTTTAATAGGTGGTATAGTCAAAGTTTTAAGATCATCATCTATAATGCGATAAAGTCTCTGCTGAATTCTCGTTGTGCATTGGTGAAGCGATTGGTAACCCATCTGTTATCCAAGATAATACTTTCGTGTCTGGATAGATTGTAGATTCCTCCGTTTCTTGAAAACTGGTTTCTGAAGTGTGTGTCTCTTCCTGATGTATCACGTGTAGTTGTCTGTTGATTATATGATGATGATCGTTGTTGCAGAGACAAAACTACCGGTACTTGGCATGTAATACTGGCTACAAAATCTTGATAGACTGATAGATTTGTTGAGCGTGACAAGTTCGCGAAAGGTTGATTTGTATCTCTCTGTTGTTGAGGGTTCGCAAAGCCTCCGTTCTGAAAAATCTCTTTCTGTCTGAAGTGCAACAGTTGCTTGGTTTGACGAGCCTCCTGCTGACTTCATAGAGGTTGAATGGTCAGTAGATGTTGTCGTAGTGTGAGACGCTTGTGACGATCTATGTTGTTTGTTTGTCGAAGGGTTCGCGAACCCTGATGAGGTGGTGGATGATCTATGCTGGGGCAAATGTTTACTTCTTGACGATGACGATTTTGATGAGTGTTATTGCAAACCTGAGTTTGCTAACTTTCGGAGTACTAGTATATGCAGTATGAGATGAAGTCAAGATGATCTGCGGTTCTATCAAGTCAAGATATTGCATTCGCAAATGTCGTAGTTGTATCAAATGATCTAGTAGGCATAGATGATGTAGATTTTGTAGATGTAGATTTTGCAGACAATCGTTTCTTCCTCTCTAAACGTTGTAGTTCAGTCTCCTCTATCTGAGGTGACTTTCTCTTGGAGGTAGACAGCGTAGCTGTTTCTGAAAGTGTGATAGACATGGGAGAAATTCTAGAAATTTCCTCCATATTGTGTTGTGACATATTACTAGTTGTTCTATGAGAGCAACCCCTTACCGCTGACTTGTTGACACGATGCTGTTTATTTATTGACTTGTGTAAGCAGGCTGATAAATATTTAGTAAACAATTGTGGTGATAAATTATTACAATATTGACATCGTGATACAAAGGAACATGTATGAAGGCGACAAAAGGAGCAAACAGGATGTGGATCAAACGTAGATGCAACGGAGTGAAACCAACGTAATTTTAGTAGAAATTTACATGATATTATACATCTAGAAGCATCCAATATTACTCTAAATACAATCTGCGGCCACAATTTGTCATATAAGGCCAAGAAATGAAAGATATTTGCCGCAAATAGGACCCGTAAGGTCCACCCAACCATCGACTAGGGCGATGAAGGAGAGAGTGATACGAGACAGGCTAAGGTCACGTTGGACCGGTTTTGGTGGGAACAAGGGAGGTAACTCTGGGTGAGTGATTGTACAAGCGTTTCAGTGAATTTGAATAGGATTCAAAGTTTCAACTCAACCGTCGAAGGAGAAAGGAGATAAGCAATAATCATGAGGATAAGGAAAAATTATACATATATATACACAAGTATATTGATGTTGCAACGTGTGATGACGTTTCAGGTTTTGAGCAAATTGAGTGACTTGTTAGAAATGACTTAAGCTGAGCTCTATCTCCCATGTCATGGGCTAGTACAACTACTATATGTAGGACTATCCTTGACTGTGCCAGAAGTTGATGTGAAAAACTTACAGATATGCTAACAAACATCGTTTGTTCCTTTCAAGTGCTGAATGTCGCAGTTGAACGCCTGAAAATAGTCCACTTTCTCCAGCAACTGTGGCACTCCTGAAACATTGCATAACATTGCATATCATTAAATTACATTTGTGACATCATTCCATTGTCTGCTCGCTCCATTACTTTTCAGGAATGGAGCGATGTGTACCAGTTTCAAATTAAAGCCTTCATTTTGTCATTTAATTTTGATAACAGAAATATTCCCAATACTTTGAATGTAATTTAAGTAGGGTAATATCCTCGTAACTCTCCATTCCTTAAAATTAATGTGCCTCGGACCCTCCGGGGCCTCGGCTCCATTATTGTTAAGGAATTGAGAGTTACTCGGCAATTACCCTCTACGTAGTTAACAGTGTGATCAACTTTGCAGCAGCATCAGTGATACACACTGGTAGTGTTTGGCACCACAAACATGTTACTATGGTTTCTAGAAAACAGTTAACAGCTACAGTTTTCCAGAGGTTAACCAATTCTCCAAATGATGGCCAGTAAAAGTTCCAAAATAGGAACTTTAAATATCCAACTCCATGCTAATTTAGTTATAACTACAGTTAGGATTTGTTTAAGGTGACTTTGATGATGTTCTACATCATGGATAACAGGACCAAAGAGGAATAGTTCTTCAAGCTTTGTTTTACTTTTTTGGCTTGTATGCAGTGTTGAAATACATCTAAATTTAAGGACACTATTAAAACTTAAACCATTTTGTGTGAATTCATAGAATATGCATTATGTATATTTAATTGGGGTGAAGTTTGTATTCATGTGGTAATAAATGCAGCAATATCAGTCCATCTTCTTGTTAGTTCTTATCATGTAGTGAAAACTAATTAATTATAGCAGTATAGTCAGCAACAGAGTAACTTTAGTGGCACAAGTGAGTGATAGGATTAACTCCACTGGTCTAGTCCATTATCAAAACAGGTGCATGTGTTAAGATACTTTCCATGAACTGCCTGTTAACTGTTTTGTCTGAGAAACGGACAAGGGATGCTATCACAAATAATTAGTGATCATTTGATACAAAATGTATGGAATGGAACTTTATGGGAATTATTTGTAGCTGACCCATACCCTGTCTTGCAACATTTACCAGAAGGGTGGCAAATGGGTGCCTAACCCTGAGAGGTGTGCTTGATCGGAAAGGGGATCCATGGGATAAAGATTGTTAGGTGTTACCCACCCAAACCCTAACACAACAAACACTAAAGATTAAAGAGGCACACAAGCGTCGATAGTCTGAGCCAATCAGCGCCAGATTGATTAAGCTCGATAGACGTGCTATATCTAATATGATCAACTTACACATCTCTCTGATTGTGTTCAAACAAGGCTTTCATCTCCTCCAACACCTGACGCACTCCATCCTCCTGTTAAAAAACAAAATCTCCAGTTCTTAATTATATATATTTCAAGGAGTATCGACGTTACTATTGATCATAAGGGCTTTTTGTTTAACTGTTTATGTCAACTCATGTAATGAAATCAGTGTCGATCAGCTGGAATATTGAGAAAGTGATACTAAAGTGATAGTCAGATGCGTGTTCAAATTCTTCACTATGTCAAGGACAACGCCTTAGTGTTGAACACATTTACCAAGTAAATTTTTGCTTACGTTGTACGGAGGTAAAGTACCGTCGACTGCTCGTTTCAATTCACGAATTAATTCCAATGCTTTATCCGCGAGCATGTTGACATTTCAAGTTTCGCACATACTCCCGCCAAGTTATATAGAAGGCGACTTTTGATTGGAGGAAAAACCTGTAACCTAGCCAATTACTATCTGCGTCATTGAGCCCATGCCAATCTATTAATAGTGCGCAAGTGTTTTCGTTCGAAGAGTTGTTGACATCAGTCACGATGTTTCGGGTTAGCAAATCGATGCCAAAGTCAAATGATTCCATCAAAGACAAAATGGAAACTGCGAAGCTAGCGGGATACAATATTTTACCGAGCAGGTAAGATTTACACATTTAGTATCCAGTGTTGTTACAGTTTATCAGTGATAACAGTGAACCCGGAGCATTGGACTTTGGACCTTTGTTCATCGTCCTGTTGCACATGTTATCAATACAGATACATGAAGAATACACAGACCCGAGCTCCCGGACGACTAATCACCGCCTTGTAAATAACATGGAGGAAGAAAGTCAAGCTTATCATATATTCTGGTAATGGGATTTAGAACGCTGGGAACTTCAACCTGATTTTACACCTTAGGCTTATACACCAGGAAAAGACTGCAGACATCCAGTAATATCCTGGAAGAAAACGAGCAAGCGGATAAAAGATTATCGCCATAGTTTTCTGGTTGTCACCATGGTGTCATCTGGACTGATGGTCGACATGATCGTGTTTACTATTGTTTAGATATTATTCACGTGTCAAAACTGTTTCCTGCCCCAGATTAGTTATGTCATGGTAGACAAGGTTTGGTGTTGTCAGCTTAAATGATACATATAGATCTATATGCATACATTTCAGTCATTTGTACACGTTTAGCCATAGGTTTCAGCCTCAGGTTTTAGTCAAAACCCCTGTTTGATGCTGATACAAATCAGTACGAACATAAACCTCATTACTTAAGTGAATCTTTGTGATCAGGTTACAAATATGCTGTTTGAGTTTACAATCAAGAAGAACCTTGAAAATGTTGATAGATGGATGACCATGTTTATAGCCCTGAGGGGTTCAACAATGAAAAAAGAACCTGTGTGGTCAAGTCTTGACTATTTGACCCGCTCCTTTCCTGTTTATGTATGAAATTAATAATGCTGTTATATATCCAAACATTTGTGCTGGTCATTGTTGGAGTGCATTTTCAACCCGTTTAAGAATCTGAATGATTTGATTACATTCATTTCTCATATACTTGAAGTGACAAAAATTGTGTTCAATTCATGTCAGTATTCAGTTGTAGGACAATACTTTACTCTTAAACAGAGTTGATATATCAAATATGTCCTGCAAACTATGACTGTTCATGACAAATGATGGCAGGTGTGAATGTCATATAATGTTTAAAAGTGCAACAGCAACTCCATATTATCTAATTTTTAACAAAGCAGAAATGTTGATTTGATGTTCTCAAAAAGCATGGCAAAACATCATACTACGGAAGAAGGCTGACAGGGTAACTCTCAGTCAGTTTACCATAGATTGTGTTTGTGTTTCATTTTGAACTAATATATGGGAAAATATTGAGAGTAGTAAGAGACAGACTTTCATCGTGGGCCGCTGAAAGTACTTATAATGTGTGGCTTAGTTATAATAATTTTTATGAACCAACATTTGTTTTGTTTTCAAATGCATTTTATATTCAGAATTAGGCATATTTGTTAAGGCAGATGCTATCGTGGATACATTTACAACATAGGCCATCTCAAGATTCTAAAATCAGGGAACAATAACACGTTTATATGGTCTTAGATACAGGATACAGCAGCAAAAATCTGGGTACAACTTAATACATTGGTTTGTACCTGTGGTGTGCATTTAATAGTAAACCGATGTCATGTGACCCTGCAGTATCAAGTATTTTATACTGAATTGTTTCATGATTCCATTGTAGACAGTTTCTATTTATTTCCTAAGATTTCTAATTGACTCTAAATATAAAAAATGTAAAGCCAAATTCCTTTAAATTCACGCATTAATTTTCTACATATTCATGACATTTGACTGTATTCAACAGGTGATCAAGTATATTTAATATAAGCATTCCAGGTAATCACCAAGGTTTGTCATGTTTATTGTTACACATACCAAACATTTACAGCATATACAGTACCTAGAGAAAGGCTGTTAAATAATCGTATTGGCACAGAGGGATATGTGCTCAGGTGGACATAATGCACACTTCCACTTAACTGAACATCAAGGTCAGCAACCTCAAGTCTTTTGCACAGAGTATTATGTAATAGCTTTATGTCATATGTTGTAAGTACAGAAAATGAAATGCAGCAGTAGTTGGTAATGGTTTGCTATTTCCTATAATAATAGTTGTCTATATTAATTCAAGCATTATATTAGCTTGTAGTCATTGTACAGGCTACATTTCATCATTTGTATGTAAAAGTAGAGAGGTTAAACTGAGAAAAGAAACACGCACCTGTCATTGATTAAAGATCAATTAACTTTATCTCCCTTAGGCTAATGACGACATTTTGTTCATCACTGGAGGAGGTGAGGTGCTAATTAAGGAAGTGTTATGCAGCATTATGTGGACATGCATGCTGTGAGGTTGTCACTCGGATCAGTGGGAAATGAAATGAGCAGGGAAGGTGTGTGTGTAGTGTTCCAGCATTAACACATTCCCAACAAACATGCATATTTAATTGTCATCAAACAGAATTTCTGTTTTATTTATGTTCTATCCAAATAACTTTACAGTGTTGAGATTTCTATATTCTATTAGTGTATATGTTGTGCATAATTAAAGGTACTATCCAATCAGCAGATTACATAAGGCAATTTAACAGTTCCCAAGAACTGCAATCCTACTTGCGTAATTCACGGACTAGGCAAGCTTCATTGCATAAGACCACCAAATGAGCAGTGATTTCCTTTAATGAACAATAATGTCTAAATGTTAAAGCTCAGGGTGTGTGTCTGCATGATAATGTACTCCAAGTGTAACATCTCAAATATCAAACCTGTATCAGAGTTTTACACAGACTTTGAAAAATGGGAGTCATGGTGACTCACAATATCTATTTTTGGGAGTCATTTTCAATATTTGGGAGTCATGAAATTTAATATTTCTTTGTGTTTATGAATCAAAAAGCAAGAGTTTGGCAAATATTTTAATGTTTTATGTTGTATTGTCATTTATATAACTAGTTAGTAATATAAGTTGTATGCTTCTCTCGAGAGTAATACAGTCTGATGTACGTCTTTTTGTAGCAGTGTCACCCGAGCCAGTAGCAAGGATTACTGTCTCCTCTGAGTTCTTTGGAGCAATCTTTACAGCTCTGTCAAAGTCAAACTATCATTGAAAACTATCCTTGTTTGATTATCAAACTGATTTTATTGAATTGAATTCTGAGGGTCACCCATAAAACTTGCGTCAAGTTGACTCGTGTGATAGTATTTTGAGAATCTTTTACAAAATTGTTGCATCAAATACGCAGGAATCATGCTTCATGTAAAACCCTGCTGTATTGACATGTATCGATACAGATACAGAAATATGCACTGGCTTGGTTTACTGAAAATACAATTTTCCCTTTCACCACATCCAGCCTCTGATTTTGTTGCTTATCAGATTCTCAGACTGTACTTTATTCTCCAATTCGGTGGAAACACTGTCTTTTTCAAAGAGGTTGGCATATCACAAGTCCAGTTTGTGTTTCAGGGAGTCGGCGAAGACAGCAGTTTTGGTAGCAAAGACAGTGTGTCTGACCGTGTTCATCATCTACGTCGCGGTGCCCATCTTTGTCAGAGCCAACTCTTGGATTTTGCCCAAGGTTGTTTTCTCTAATCTCGGTGAGTAAACAATATCCCAGTCTTCGACCGATTTAGTTACACCAGCTGTCTGCCATTGTTTGCCCCGCAACAGGTTGTTAGAGGTTTACTGTATTCATCAGGATTGTAGTAAACGTGGTTAGGCCACACATTTTAGCTTACTTGACTAAAACACAATTTTCTAAAAAATGCTCCTGAAATATTAATTCAGTTTTAAGCATGGCTGCCATTTTCTCCATTGTTCAGGTCAGCTGAAGAGCTATGTAGCTCTAATGGTTTTGTATGGTTTATGAACTATTACTTGAAATTTGCTTAGGTCCAAAGAGTTTGCAATCTTGCCTACATCACATTTGATTTAGTATTGTATCTTTTTGTTTGATGTTTGCAATGTATCTGTTGATTTTCCTTATTTGTAAAAGACATAGGTGTCAGAGATGTCATGGCTCTGAATAGATTCCAAACACCTACTCCATCCCCCAAAGTGTTGGTTAAGCTTTGGAAGTGACAGGTTTTTTGATAAACTGGGGTGATGTAAACACATTTAACACATTTTATTCATGAATGAAATTGAGACATTTCTTTGATATCTTCTTGATTGATTTATGTCAGCATACAAGTAATGTTGTGTTTGAACTAGTGGTGGTCCGATTAATTGAAATAATCGAAGATTGGTCGCAATGACTGAACGACCAAGCAATCGATCATGTTTTCTAATAATCGAACACAAACAATTTTGGAACACTTTTTTGCTTTAACAATATTTTTCACAAGGTTGGTTTTGTCTGTTATATTTCATAAGCACTACCAGCTCGTTCCAAGTTAGGATTTAATTTATCTCAAAGACTGTAGGAATTTATGTTCCTAACATACTAGTCATCCTTTAAAGATGTAAAATTTGCAAAAACTCAAAAGAACTACTTGTTTTTTCTTTATTTTTTTTGCATTAACAAACACAACCAGGAAAACTTGATAAATAACGCCAACCAATTATTTTTGATAATAGATCGGTTGTAATGAACCAATCATCATTTATGAGATTTTAACCAATTCCCAACACTAGTTTGAACAAGTTTCAGCAAATTAGCAAAGCCTTTCCAGTGGCCTTATTCTCATGTTTGTTTAGCATGTTGAGAAGTATGACACTGACTGAAGTTAATAATGCTGGTCGTTAAATATTCCAGCCAGTAGATGTTTTCGCATTGTTGAGTAACACATCACAGATTTGGAATCTAATACCATACCATGTATCTAACAATATCTGATAATGATTTTCATCATTGTCATCATATTCTTGAGATTATCACCAGCATATGTAAAGAAAACCAACCACACAATGTTACAGCATGATAGTTGTATAATGGAGATTCATCTTTCCAGTTCGCTGGCCTCCATTTATCGATTTGTCCAAGCCATCAGACTTTGGTCTGAATTCAACCCGGAACTTCTACCTCCAAACAGACAATGGCATTCATGTTGGAGTTTGGTAAGAAAAATTAAACTTAATTCAGTAAAATATCATTTGAGTTACAAGCACCTTAGTGCTACAATCGCCTAGTGGAATCGGTTCTTGAAACGTCTACTCAGTTGTTCAGAATACACAATCACAGTAAGAAATGATAAACTAAATACCAAACAATCATACCCAATGTTAGTGATGACATGTGAAGAAATACAAAATATCTTACAAATATTGATGAAGGGACAAATTGAGTGAGGTTGTCTATTGTGATGCTTGTAGGCACACTCTACCATCGAGCCTGGTGCAGGATGGGAGTCCCGCAGATCCTTATGAGTATGAACAATTGCTGAAATCTGGGAAGAGGATTATTCTGTATCTCCATGGCAACAGTGGAACAAGGTAGGAGATATGTAGTATACAGCTGTTGTGCTGTGTGCCATGTGTGTGTTTATTGCACTGATAAATGGAGCAGTATGTTAAAGGAACTATATGAAAGGTTTACTTCTATAAACACGATAAAGAAGATATTACTATGGTTATAATATATATAACAAACTGACAGAGACCACCAATATTTAGTTCATTTTAACTGTAGTTCACCGTACTGTCTTTTTACTGTCAGACATCTTGGATGAAGTCATGTGACCACATCAAATAACTCTGTGAATAACAAACAAATTCTTCTCATAGCTAACATAAGTAAATACAAGTTATATATTACTCAGACAGTTTCATTGACATCCATGTTGAACATTGGTGTCTGAAGCTTTCAGTCTGTGAGATGTGTCTGCTCCATTTGAAGAAAGTATATTTGGTCGCTTATCATGCATTGATCATTCAGGAAATAGGACACGGATTTGGGGAATGTCAACCAGACATAAGGCCAAATTAAAAATGTTGTGGTTGCATTTACACCTCTTAAATATTTAGGGTAGGTAGGTCGGAATTATTTTTTTTACATATATTTTTAGAAGTAAAGTACAAACTAATAACACATCTATCAATGTGTAATTGTTTATTCAATCAAGCTTGCGGCCATCATATCGGCTTTCTCTATCAGAGTGACAGATATCTGTTGGTGCCGGGAAAAACATTGGTGTCTGAAAGCTTTATTTTATTCTTTCCGCTTAAAAAGAATAGGGTGGGCACCAGAATTCAAGGGTCAGACGGGTAATCGGAACCACAACATTCTATTTTTTAGGCCTAAGGAACCATACAACATTATTGATATGAACTTATTGTTAATTGCATATATTTATGTCAATATAGCTTGATAATGGTGTTATCTACATCGAACTTCACTGAATGTTATAATCAAGTTGTTATCTGTAAATTTGTATGTTTCCTTATTTACTCTGGAATATCAATGAAATACTCACAAAGGACATCATGCATATAGATTGTCAACTGTAGGAAGTATGCTGTTACTAGTGTTATTTAAATTCCGTCTGGAGGTCAAATGCTTCTGTTTTGTGTCTAGAGGGGGATTTCATAGAGTACAGCTGTACAAACTACTGGCCGGCTTGGACTTCCATATCATCACTTTTGACTACAGAGGTAAGTTTCCATGGAAACACAATTCAGTTTGTCTTTTGTATTGTCATGTTAGATATTTTAGCAGATGTTTTCTCTGGTAAATACTGAAGAAATCATGAATATTTGTGGACATATATTTTGGTTGTGAAGACTGAGCTAACAATTTCATGAAAAAATGTCCTAAATTTTCATGATCTCTTACTTTTTTCGTTCAGTATATAATGAGTCCATGGATCATGAAGGAAAATGATAATTTGATGAACTCTGTTGGAACTGTTTGACTGATCCATGATGCATATGTGTAATTACTCTATGTAGACCTTTCAGCTCATGTAATGTATGCAGTGTGTGAAATAGTTTCCAAATGTTGCTAGCCAGTTGTCCTAGCTCTGTCTGTAAGGTATCAGCTAACAACATATTTCAGTGGCCCAAAATTTGAAAGTACACACGGATTTCATCATTTAGCTGCTAATATGATGAACATATTTATCAGGCCATAATCTTGCATGATTTAAAAGTGTGTTATAACTTAATAAGTCAGAGAGAGTGATATATTTACAAAATGACTACATGAAAATTCATTAGCCAATTGGGCCAGTGACTGTGGAGATCTACTGGCCCCATTGGATTTTTACTAGCCACGGACAAGTGGGCCAGTGGCTATTTCGCACACTGATTGTTTGTCTACAGATTGTTGTTAATGGGCCAATGCAACAATATATGTGCATGAACTCGACTACTGTCAATGCAAAAAATGCTCTGTAACTGTCATAAAGTGCTTGTAAACTGACGTTCAAAAGAAAGTACACACCTGATTCTTTGGTAAAATATTTTTCTTTAAAACAACAGTAATATTTAAAAAGTGTTTTGATTCTGCCTTGTCACAAACATTGTGCAAGTGTTTCCAAAACACCATAGACATTGTACCCAATTACAACATTGCAAGCAAATATTTATGATTTTTTGTGTGGTAATAGTTTTAAAAAACCAGGTGTGTACTTTCTTATATACATCAGTATAATTTATGTGACAAACTTGGGGCATCACATGGACAAATGCACATTAGGAGTCGCCAGAAACAGTGTTGTAAGCATGATTATGTTGGAAAGGTTTGCTTATTGGTCCGCGAATACCTAATCGTGAATATAACAGGTACATAGGTGAACCTCGCTGTGTGAAAACAATATGGGATATGAAGGTCTGCTTGGTATATCAAGGTTGTTTATTCCAAGGACACAATTTTTAATAAAGTGGTGTGAGTCTACAGTGTTTTCAGCCATGAGTCCTTGTGTTGCTGCAGGTTTCGGGGACTCCACTGGCACACCCACAGAGGACGGGGTCGTCCACGACTCCCACTTCATGTACCAGTGGATCAAGGAGAGGAACAATGGACAGCCCATCTTCCTCTGGGGTCACTCTCTCGGCACAGCGTGAGTCATCCTTCTCTCAGTACCATTATCTTAAAACTTCGGAGACTTGTGTGAATCATTCTGTGTGTGTGTTAAGGGGAGGAATTGTGGGCGGATTGTCAGAGACTTGAAAATGGGGAGCCAAAGGTCATTGCTGTACCAAGAATGGAGGAAATAGGAAGCCTCGAAGCGTTTTATAGATTTATTGACCTTTTTGGCTTGAAATGATATATATTGATCATGTTGATTTATATTAGAAAATCAGACATTGGTAGTAAAATTTATCATGGATACCACTTTGCATGGCCATAGACCCATAACTGAAAAGGCCTAATGACAATATTTTTGTGCAAATAAGTTGTGTCCAACAAGACACAAGTTTTTCCAGAGCACAGGATTCACTATTTTGAATCAGGTAAAAGTTTAATCTTGTTCCAACATTTTGTACATGGAATTGATATTTGTATCAGTATGCTCAAAGGCATGATGCCAAACTGTGGTGTTATCATTTAATTTTTCTTTCAGAATAACTACAAAGTTAGCAAAGAAGCTCTGTGAACTGGGTAAGTTTCAAAAAGTTTGAATCTGTCTATACACCAGTGTACATGGTGTACAAAAGTCTTTCATATGGTTGTTGGAGGCTAAACCCAACTTGCATCTTCTAATATGCATATACATGCCTCTTGAAGATGCTACTTCCTTAAACTTACTTTAATTGTTTTCTGTAATTTTTAAGAATTTTGACTCATGGTTATATTTTTGCATCAGTGTCATATATTGGCACAAGTCATGAAATGGTTTTATTTAGTGTGATAGTGCTAGAATACTGCAAGAAGCAGCTTATTATCACGACCACCACAGGTATAGTCATGCTTCTGGAGTCACGAACTAGCCTAGGAGGTAGGGTAGCTGAATGTTACAGCGTTAGCTACTCACACTGAAGTCTCATGTTCAAATCCCCTCATGGGTACTGTATGTGAAGCCCATTTCTGGTGCTCCCTGCCATGATATCACTGGAATATTGCTGAAAGGGTCATAAAACTGTATTCACTCAGTCACAAACAAGCTTTATAAAACAAGGGTGGTCTGCTGTTCTGATGTTATAATAAAGGCATGTATTGCAGATGACCATCCACCCGGCATCATCCTAGAGGCCCCCTTTAACAACATTCGAGAAGCTGCCGCCAACCACCCTTTTGCCCTGGTGAGTATCTGGTCTGGAACTATGAGAATTTAAGTAAAGCAAAGTATATTTCAATATCTGTTTATATTGCAAATTTGTTATGATTTTAAAAGCTCTATTGGCTAAGTAGAGGATTTTGAACACAATTATCAATTGTAATGAAGAAGAACTTATTGTACTCCTGTGGGAGTCTTGGAGAGACTGTTGCCCAGTAATCTATGTTTTTCATAAGAATTGAGAGAAATGAATCTGCTGATTAGGTTGATTGTTGATGGCATCTCATCATACTGCAATGGGGAATATATCTTTATATCATTTATAGACTGCCATGAAATAAATTAGAAGGGGTACACCAGAAATGGGCTTCACATGTTGTGCCCATGTGGGGAATCGAACCTGGGTTTTCAGCATTACAAGCGAACGCTTTAACCATTACACTGCCCCACACCCCTGGTGCCTATGATATGACTGGTATGCTGCTTATAGTGTCATTTAACCTAAAAATTGTATTTGGGACAGCTGTGTGTCTTCATAAGACTGACATTGTTTTCCTCGACAGCCATACCGCCTTCTGCCATGGTTCACCTGGGTTTTCGTGGATGGCATCAAGGAAAATGGAATCCACTTCAGCACGGATGAAAAGTAATATTATCTCCATAGTACCTTATGCTAGTACTTGTCAGTAGATGCATCTTTGTAACCATATTGCTGTGTATTGCATTAAACAACAATGATGCTTGTTTGGGTATTGGGTGTCTGAATGAATGTGTGTGTGGCCTACGCTTCACATGTGACCACAACAGGTGTGATCTGATTGAGTTTTGTCATGGCACCATGGGTAGACATCCATACTATCAACCTAGGTGCTATACAAGTGGTATTAACCACTGTGGTATAAATCCAATACACTTATGAATGAAGATTCTTGTAGTAGCCATGACCATCTTTTTACTGACATGTTCACATCTGCTCTATCCTATAATGACAGTATGAAACAAAAATAACAGAAACCATGGAAACTATTATGGTATTCTTGAGTCTATATATCAATACTAAAATTTGTGTTCAATGAAACCCTAGAATTACGTAATGGTGATTAATCTAGCGCTTGTCCTGAATGTTGTATTTTTCTCCACAGTATTCGGAGTGTGAGTCCCCCGATTCTGATTCTTCACGCTGAAGATGACGCTGTAGTGCCATTCCATCTTGGAGAGAAGGTGAGATATTTGGTGTGAATCTGACAGGATGTTACTTAGAGAATAGCATCCTCTTTACGCACACAGCGAGGAAGACACAGCATGGTCAAGGGGAGATAAGTCAGTCAAGTTAACATTTCAGATGGCAGACTTGTTTATTTAGTACCTGTTAGACTAGCGCTTAGTCTCTGAATGTATATATTTTTGATAGTGACAAATAAATCCATTTAAATTGAAAGGGAAACCCAGTGAGATGGGAGATTCAGAAATTCTGAACCTGAGGAAATCTAGACTTGCTTCATTTAGGGCTTTAGCATTGCAGGGAGGGCTAGGCAGTAGGGAAAATAATATGGTTCGGGGACTGTGAGACAGACTATGTACCTGTGAGAAATAGTCATATCTTTCCAGCTAATCATTTAAAATTATTTTTTAATGACAGATGTTCCTCCACCTGAAATAATGCTATTTGTGGGTTGGGGTGTAAAGTTTCTTGAAACCAGCCTTAAGACTACGACTTATGGCAGTCATAGTGCTAGAGCACATTGTGGAAAAGGGAAGTTGTGATCTAGCTGCCTATTGTTTGAACTCATTTAACTGAAAAAGTACAGTTGTCTTGTTTGTGTGGGTTCTATAATTCAACTGGACTTTATTTTGTCTCACAGCTGTATGAACATGCCAAACAGTCCAAGCCGGATCACCATGCTGGTGTGGAGTTCAAGCGCTTTCCTAGTCACCATGGTTACGGACATAAACACATTTTCAAGTCACCAGAACTGCCAGAGATTGTCAGGTAAGATATGTTTCTCTGATTATTTTATTTGAAAGTATTAACAGACAGTTTGGTCATGGTACTTATTCTTTGACGTGTCTGTTATCAATAGAATATATTTACTGTCATCACAGTTACAGTTAATTCAGTGTATTAGTGAGTGAATGTGATTTTATCCTGCTTCTGGTAATATCTCAACATTATCATGGCAGCGGATATGGGTTTTACGCTTTATACCCATGTGGGAAATTGAACAAGGCCTTCAGCTTGACAAGTAAACACTTAGTACCCCACAAGAACATTGATGTCAACACCATCATTATAACATTAATGCCCATATACAAGCAAGCTTTAAATGCTTAAGTGAAAGAAATGAATTAAATAAAGGCTGAACTTGTATTGTATTTCATGTGTATTTATATGTTCTGTCAGATTCCCAAGTTAAACAACTACAATAAAATGCAGTATGTCTATATGTACATACAAAAGGTTTAGGTGGTGACATCTGTGTCTACTTTATAATTGAGGAATATGTTTGGTAACCTAAGTATTTTTGGTTTCTTTTCAGATCTTTTGTTCACAAGGCCCTGGAGAAGAAGAAATAATTAACACGTTGCTAAACCTTTACCTTTAACCTCAGGGAATCACAGATGATTATCATTCCAAAATGTGGAATATATGGAATATGTACTGCTGTTAATATTGCGATACACAAACTTTATTCTTGATCCTGTAGTCATATTGACAGAGAGCATTCTCTTACAAATTTGGAAGAATTCCTGCTGTTTTGGTTTTTGCTGATATTTTGAAACTACTGTATGGCCCTAGTGGTCTTCAGTGCTGCGACTCACTGTACAGAGTTACTTCCCTTTACCAGTTTTTGTCTCATTGGGAACCTTTGTATGTCAAGACTAGATCTTTTCTTAAAAGTCTTCTGAGAAGGCTTAAACATTGAGGCATTTCTCCTGTACATCTAACACATTGTCCTTATTGTTACAAGTTACTACAACTAAAATATTGTTAAATACACCTCACAAACTAGTGCCAGCTTGCGAGTTCTGAAAATTGGGAATTGTAAAATTAAAGCATGCATGCTTGTTTTGTTTGCATGGCTATATCAGATTATAAAATTGATGATAGGCGTTTATTTTTTAAAGATCCTATGTTAATACATTCAATATATGAACTTCTTTAGGCAAGATATGTAACCGGTGGTCATCAAGGAATTCCAGTACAAAATATGTGCATACTTTGGCAGTATTGTGCTATAGGGGCATTATAAGTTACATAATATGTAATCAAGACCTCATTAATGAAGGAATCTTTGTTCCATTCACAGTAGTGAGGAATAAGAAAATCTTCTTGTAGATCTTAAATAACATAAGGTGCATGAATTATCCTCTTGCAAATAACAGCAGAACAATATTCATTAAACTTAGTTTGAACAGAAAAATATAAGATATGATTTTTCATCATAAGCAATGATTTTTTCAGTTGATCTCAAGAGTTTTAAGACTCAAATAAGTCTTGATGATAGATATATACATTTCAGTTTTAGATAACTAGTAATTAGATTTTTTAATGGATGGATTGTTTGTTTGTACAGTTAATCTTATGTCAGGAGGTTGCATGGTATTTTTAAACTTAAAAGAAAATTTGTTTACTGTTGTTTAGGAAATAGTTTTTTAGTACTTACCGGTATTTATGTTGTGTGTTTAATTTGTGCTTTTCATATACCTTCTTCAAGAATTTACAAGATACCGATGACTTTTATGGCCTCCTTGGCTTGTTCATGGTGTGTTGATTTGAGTGGCTTTATGCATTTGAAGGTTTTATTAATGTAAATTATTATATAAGGTAAGCATTTATACACAGGAGTACATTATGTTTGTTATCACTTTCTGTCTTTGGAGTAAGGAAAGCTTCAATAACTAGTGGGCTTGGTGTCCAAAATCTCACCCTTAACACTCACATGCCCTTAACATTAAAAAATCCTTATTTTGCCTTTTTGTCAACTTTTGCTTACAATTCCTGCACCAAGATGGTTATATGTAGTTTTCTGTTGAACTGACCTTTCCAATAGTGCTGGACACTGCAACAAGATTGTCCTCTTTAAATGTGTTCTTGGAAGTGCTGTGTCGATTTTTTTTCACTCAGTTCGTGATATTGTATCAGTTCTACAAACATATGTTCTGTGTCGAAATTGAAGGTGGAATCCTTTTTTATCGCGGTTAGTTAGAGGATGGCATAAACATGTTACTAAGGTTCATGAATAGTTATACTGGTCAGTCATGTCAAAGATATACATGGCCAGTAGTCTGTGATTTTTAGAGAATAGCTAATACTTTGATGGACTGTTTATGTTAAGTTGATCACAACTCTGAATGATCTGAAGACCTAGATGTAACTAGTGGTGTCCAATCCTTGCCTGTCATCCTTGAAGTTGTATGGTTCAATCATGACATTCTGGGCACTATTTGCCATGTTGGTGCGGGGCTCCTCATCCTGACAATATTGGTTTGAGTCTACCCCTCTAGACACTGTCCCCTAGGGACAATGTATATATTGTTGTGGGAGTGTCTTGAATCATATTTGTTCTGTTGCACTATCTAACCCTTTGTTTTTGACAGTGGTTCTAATGAGTTGATAATTACCCAATTACTGCTTATGTTATACTGGTATCAGTTTAACCTAACCTGGAGCAATAGCCATTGGCCTCTTCCTTACACACTACTGTAAATACATCCTTATATATATTTATATGTGTGTTGTTTCAGTGCCTTGAACATGGAAGAGAGTTATCTGTATTTTGCATAGAGCTGTGTTATATCTCTGTAGCATAATAACCACATTTATTCAGTGAATTTATTATCTCCATAAATATGTCAATAAGCAAAAGCAAACGCTTTAACCACTAGGCTACCCCACTGCCCCCAAGGTGGGTAGGGACAAGAAACAGACTATTACTGGTAGTGGTCAGCTGTGTAAACGGCTTTGTGGTGCCAAGTTTGTGTCTCAGCAGGTCTCTGAGAGAAGTGTATGTTTGTGTAACATTGAACATGTACTAGGATGTGGAAAGAGGAAATAAAATAAATGCTGTGTTTTGGAGACATGGTATTGAATCTCTTGATATTTTGAAAAAGAGGCCTTTGAGATAACACGTCTGCTGTTTACATGGTTTGTTCATTAAATGTTGTCAGTTTGATGATTAGATCTGACATGTTGTTTGGGTACAGAGGAGACGGGGAGAAGTACATATTCAAGACAAAGGACATGGAAGAGATTACCGCAGTATGTTTTGTATTTTGACAGAAAATGTTAATGTGATTTGTGATGTTTCTGGAGGATCATGAAAAGAGATGAACAGTCATTTCAGAGATATGTTTTTGTTCTTCAAGAAGAATTGACTGGCCATCAACCTACAGATGTCCTTTCCTCGTGGCAGATGACCTTCCCCTCTACGAGTAGAGTAGATGTTGTCACAGGAATTGTAATGGAAGGGTATACTGGTTGTTTTCTTCTTAATTGTGTATGTTGATGGTGTAGCTAGAATCTGTTATGTGAATTTTAAGGATGTCAAGTTTATTAATGAGGGCCTATTTCAGGTACTGTTGCCATGGATAGAGGAGCAGGTCAATATATGACCTGGTTGTTTTTTCTGGAAACATTTGTTGGCCTGCAAGGGGAGGTGTCGGCAGATGGTCCTGTTATGTAACTGAACAATGCAAAGATGTTTTTATTCCTGTGATATATGTCTGTGTTATTGAATAAATGTTGACAAGAGTTGGATTGTTTTTCTTGTTATATATATCTACAGGAAAATTGTTTAAATTATGTCTCAATTAAACAGTGGCCTATGTTCAATAAAGTAGAAAATATCCTATATCCTAAATATCTCCAGTTCTACAGGCTGCTCAAGTTGGTCTTAGAAACAGACCAATGTGGGCAGGATAGTTGCTATGTATAACAGTGTGGATCCTTGACTCCAATATTTACAGGTTGCCCTCCTACAGCTTGTCTATTGCAGACTGTGAAATGAAACAACATCCATTCTTTCCTAAAACTAACTGACTCATGGAAACATATATAACTGAAATCACTACATCGGAAAAATAAATTTGCTCAAAAATGGTATAGTGATCGTCCTAGCGTAATGCACTCTCAACTGGAGAGGTGTCAGTATTTTCGAAAAAACAATTCTCTAGTATCCCAGAATGCATCGTATAAAGGAACACGTAGTAGGAATTGACCTGTATCATTACCACAGTCACCATCATTAGTAACATAACATCATCTTTGTCTTTATATTAGAGTCGGGCATTGTGATATCTGCTTGGGAACTACCGGTACTCTACAAAAATTGTTTAAGCCTGGTCCAAAAATGTTTAAGGCATTTTGATGCCCTATAGTGAATCCTACATTTGTTTAAAACACACTGATACGATATACAGATAATCAAGTACAACGAACCACATTTCATGACTTATGCTTGATAACATTCCCACAAGGATCTCCAGCTAAAATTTGATATGATATCAGGATTGTTAGCCCCTCGGACAAAAGCCCCTTTGGACCAAAGCCCTTTAGCAAATATAACAAATGAGACAAAAGCCCCAAATTATGTTTTCTCAAGGTGGCCTGAGTAGGAAGTTGGTCTTGAAGAGGAGGTTGGTCTTGAGACGGGTAATCAAGAAATGGGGTTTAAAAAGGATAAATTAACACACTTTGCTGACAATTTACCACCAGTGAAAATGGAAATTCTAAGAAATAACTTGAAAAGTTCGTGCTTCTTATTGATACTTACGGGGAAATTGAGAAATGGGTCTGTTAACTTTATTCCTAAGTTTTCATGAAAATGCTTATGTTTAAAACCTCTTGAGACTTTGGGATGTTGGGAACCTTGCAAGCATTATATTGGTCATAAACTGTTCAGTTAAACCAAACTAAGTCTCTGTTCTTTGGGGGCTTTACAAAAATCCCATTCTCCTGTTTTACACATTAACACATTGTTACAGAAAATGGTGTTCTCTTATGAAAATGATCATTAACAATTCAGTATGATAGGAGATGTTAGAGCAAATGTACAAAGTAGTATATAAAATGTTATGTGATGTGGTATATTTCCAGTTACTGGTTGATAGAAAGTTTAAATAAAATCTCATATGAAATAGTCACATGACTTATCTCTCCGGGTACCCATTTTCTGCTGGGTGAAGAGAAGCAATTTTGACACCCCATGTATCACATGTGTTTCGTTGTGGGGCAGGACTTGAGTCTTAGAAACTCTCAGGAGTCAAGCTGCCAAACACAGTCACCCATCCAAGGACTCGCCGCACCAACGTTACTTGTGACCCGAGCTCTGTGCACAGGACCACACATCTTGGATGGGCACGTTTGGAAATGTTGCTGAAATGCCCACCTTTACATCATTGTCGGTACTGTCCAGTATCCTGGAAGGTGTAATATGTGGTGTTTGCCAGGTTGTAGCGACAGTAAACCAAATTAATGACCTTGTGTACACATACCATTTGGACTGATCTTGATGAAGGATTCAACTGGGTCACGCATGTCATATGTTATTGTTTCTAACTCGATTTTCAAATGTATGGATATAAAAAAATGGGAATGAGTTACATTTCATGAACATATTACGTAGCAGATGCACTGATATCCATGTCCAAACTTGGTATAAAAAGTCTTCTGTATTTCACAGATATTATGGATCATATAAATATTACTGGAACCTAAATAATACATTCTGTTAAAAATGAGAACATGTTTGTGAACCTGTTAGAATGGTTAATGAATATATGCATGGTCAGTCTCCTGATTGGATTGTAGGGCATTCCCAGTGCTATTATAGACAACACATGGTATGTCGCCAATATCAACTGGTTACCTGCATAAGTCGTCGTTCACTGAGGGAATTGCGCAGTTACATATAATCACTATCAGCTGTTCAATACACGCACAGAAGTTGGTATAGACGTTGGCAGACGAATTAGATGCATCAGAAATAGGTTTTGCGCAGAAAACCTTGAAACTGTATACACATATTGACAGTAGCAGGTGACCTCGCCTGGATGGACAATTCCACACCAACTGTCGTTCATTTCTCGATTTCAGTATGTCGCATGACTACGTTGTCAGCCAAGCAGTGAGTTAATGAATTGACAATAGTTAGCGCATCATGGAATTGGCTCACGTGAATCACTATCTTCATCAGCTGACGAACGTCAACAATACAACGTCAGTCCTAAAATATTGACAGATGAACACTGCCAAGTCGGCTGTAGTCAACTGCATTGTTCCAACAGACATTATGAAGCCACCAGCTGTGATCAGCA
>VKKT01002149.1:27994-38202 GCA_008038995.1 Haliotis laevigata | reverse complement strand
GATAAAAATCATCATCACCCCATAACCATAAATTATGAACGGTCCCTAACCATTGTTTACTGCATATAAAACATTTTGATCTAGAATCTTTTCCTCTCCCAACTTTTACTCCTCCATAATAATAAGCATCTGTTATCATGATAATGAGAACAATGAGTTTCCTTACCAGGGTAAAACACCCTAGTAATTTGTTTCTGACTGTAAAACACCCTAGTAATTTGTTTCTGACTGNAAAACACCCTAGTAATTTGTTTCTGACTGTAAAACACCCTAGTAATTTGTTTCTGACTGTAAATGAATCTGTCACTGACTCTGTTTCTGAGACAGTTACTGACTCCTGAATCAGTGACTGATTCTGAGGCTAGTACTGTTTCATCTGATTCTGACTTTCTGATTTCTGAATCTGTGGCTGACTCTGCTGTTGATGGTTTCTGACTTCTCTGCTGACTGATTCTGTGACAGAAGCTGTTTCTGAAAACATTTTCTGACTGAATGTGAGGATGACTGTGTTTTAAGCTGTGACTGACTTTGTGATATTGCCAGGCTATGGTGACTCCACAGGACACCCGACTGAGGACGGCCTCATGGCCGACGCTCTCACAGTGTACAAATGGGTGAAACTACAATGCCAGTCATCCCCTGTTTTTATATGGGGGCACTCTCTAGGAACTGGGTTAGTAAATTTACCTCATTCAAATCTACGTAGTCAAGTGTGTTCTCTTTCAAATCCCAAAATATGTCAGACATAAATATTGTAGTGATGAGTGAGGAACAGTTCTGCTTGTTTCCCTTCAATCAAACTAACAAGCACAGCTAGGACAAATTTGGACTCAATTCTTAAGCATGGATCACAGAATGTGCTTCATATGATGATGAACATTTTAAGAAAGTTTTTTCTTTTTCACTACAAAGGATGGGAGGGTTTAAATTGATGAAACAGTTCTTCTTGTTTTATCACCTTATTTTCACAACAGTAGAGGCTAGTAGTTGTGACTCTTGTTTATCTGAAGTACAGATCACACATGACCATCACTGACATCTCATTCCAGGGTAGCCACCAAGCTAGCCAGGCACCTCAGCTTAGAAGGTGAGTTGGCATGATTCTCCAGGTAGTCCGGTTGTACAGAACATGTCGAATGGTATTGTGATGGATATCAGTTTATCATATTTTGATGATATCACATTATGAGCTTTTTGCCATAACCATTGTATTGTGTGAGGTTACAAGCCAGGTTTTTTCTCACTTCATCATGTTTTTGATTAACATATGGATGACAGCTTGTTATGAAACAAGCCAGTATTGAATGACAGTCAGCTTGGTAGTGTTCATCCAGGTGAGGTCTCCCGCTACTGTGATCTGTCATGTGTTCCTGCACTTTCAATCAGGATATAAATTATTGTTTAATCCTAATTCATTTTTGAGTGGCAGAATTAAAACTATCTTTTGCTATAATGGCCTGATTAATGCTATGTGTTTTAGGTACACCTGCGCTGGGCGTGGTCCTACAGAACCCGTTTACCAATGTCCTGAGTGTCATGGACTATTCCAAAATGGCAATGGTAAGACAGGAGATTTTATCCAATGTATGCATCAAAATACAGTAACAGGGTTTTACACAGGCTTTTAGAAATGGGAGTCATGGTGACTCACAATATTTATTTATGGGAGTCAATTTCGATGTTTGGGAGTCGAGAATTTTATATATTTTTTTCTGTTAATCATTCTCAAATCTCAGTATGTAACTGTGTATGCCACACCCCCAAATGTAACTACAGCATTGTTCAGTGCAAACAGCCAGGATAACTATCTCCTCTGAGTTCTCCGGAACAATTTGCCAGCTCTGTAAAGGTCAAACTATCTTCGATCAATATCAAATTTTGCTTATCAAATCGATTTTATTGAACTGAATTGTGAAGGCCACCCATAAAACTTGCATTAAGCTTGACTCGTATGATACTATTTTGGAAGTCGTTTACAAAATTGTTGCGTCAAATACGCAGGAATCATGTCATGTATAACCCTGCAGTAAACATAGTAAAGCAAATATATAAAGAGGTTGAATATGTGAGCGTTGTCGTGAACCCCTTTTCTTTGGGAAAAAAAGAATTCCTTTCTGCCACCATGTGTTTGTACATGGGGCTTCTGTCATCCTGTCTTATTGATGTATGACAGCTTTTTAGTACACATTTACGTATTTTATGGATTTTTTTTGTGAAGCTGGTAAGATTTTAAACGGGAAGCATTAATAGAAATAATAGAATCAGTACCAAGAGCATGCAGAAATCAAAGTTGAGATGGAGCAGACCGCTGTCCCAGATCTCAATTACATCACCACTGATACGCTACTCAATGAGATGAACCTTTCTCACGTCCACAGCCATACAGGTTCCTGCCCTGGTATATGCCGTATTTCAAGAGGTCCCTCAAGTCCACAGGGACATCATTTTCCAGTGACGTCTAGTAAGTATCTGAGATATCATGTTACTTGTAACACACTGGTCAAGTAGGTCTGGGGGAAGGAAGGACAGCTGACACAGTATACTGGCCTCTGGCTTGCCATCATGGTCATGACCAGTTGGATTAGGAACAGGAACTCTGAACAGGTCAAATGTATTGTGTGTGTTCCTGACTTGGATTATTACTGATGCAGTCAGCCATAGGTTTGCCAGGTCCAAGACATGACTGTTGATTTGATATTGCTTTAGTATTGCTGACTGCAATATATTGAATGATTTATGATTCAAGGCAGGTGGACGTGTTGTCATGAGTTTAATGAGGCAGGTTTTCATGTGTTACATGAGGCAGGTTGTCATGTTGTCATGCTGCCGTTTGTTGAATTAGACAGGTGGACAAGTTGTCATAGATATGTTGAATGAGACAGGTGGACAAGTTGTCATAGGTGTGTTGAATGAGGCAGGTTGTCATGTGTTACATGAGGCAGGTTGTCATGTTGTCATACTGTCATATGTTCAATGAGACAGGTGGACAAGTTGTCATAGATATGTTGAATGAGGCAGGTTGTCATGTTGTCAAGCTGCCATATGTTGAATGAGACAGGTGGACAAGTTGTCATAGATATGCTGAATGAGGCAGGTTGTCATGTGTTACATGAGGCAGGTTGTCATGTTGTCATACTGTCTTATGTTGAATGAGGGAGGAGGACATGTTGTCATGTGTTGAACGTGGCAGGTGCAAATGTTATGTGTTGAATGTGGCAGGTGCACATGTTGTCATGTGTAGAATGTAGCAGGGTGCAAATGTTATCATGTGTTGAATGTGACAGGTAGACATGTCATGTGTTGAATGTGGCAGGTGCAAATGATGTCATGTGTTGAATGTGGCTGGTGTAAATGTTGTCATGTCTTGAATGTGGCAGGTGGACACGTCATGTCTTGAATGTAGCAGGTGCAAATGTTGTCATGTGTTGAATATGGCATGTTGACATGTCATGTGTTGAATGTAGCAGGTGCAAATGTTGTCATGTGTTGAATGTAGCACATGCACATGTTGTCATCTGTTGAATGTAGCAGGTGTAAATGTTGTCATGTGTTGAATGTGGCAGGTGGACATGTCATGTGTTGAATGTAGCAGGTGCAAATGTTGTTATGTGTTGAATGTAGCAGGGGCAAATTTTGTCGTGTGTTGAATAAGGCAGGTGCAAATGTTGTCCTGTGTTGAATGTAGGAGTTGCAAATGTTGTCATGTGTTGAATGTGGCAGGTGCAAATGTTGTCCTGTGTTGAATGTGGCAGGTGGACATGTCATGTGTTGAATTCTAGCAGGTGCAAATGTTGTGATGTGTTGAATGTAGCAACTGGAAATGTTGTGATGTGTTGAATGAAGCATGTGCAAATGTTGTCATGTGTTGAATGTGACAGGTGCAAATGTTGTCATGTGTTGAATATAGCAGGTGCAAATGTTGTCATGTGTTGAATGTAGCAGGTGCAAATGTTGTCATGTGTTGAATGTAGCGGTTGCAAATGTTGTCATGTGTTGAATGTGGCATGTGCAAATGTGGTCATGTGTTGAATGTGGTAGGTAGACACTGCATGTGTTAAATGTAGCAGGTGCAAATGTCATGTGTTGAATGTGGAAGGTGGATATGTTATGTGTTGGATGAGGCAGGAAGACACTGCATGTGTTTAATCCAGCAGGTGCACATTATTTCTTATATTGATTGTGTCTTGGGTTTAACTTTGCTCATTCAATAGATAACCAGTGATACAGACATGTTCTGTGTTTCAGCATCTGTGATGTGACATCCCCCATCCTCATAATACATGCAAAAGATGACCGAGTGATACCGATAGAACTGGCATATAAGGTAATCATGGATTTGAGAAAGTTGATACCACCCTGGAATTACACAATTACTTGTTCATTGAGTTGAACTACACTAGACATCCCTGTTAAATGAAAACATGTGGTTGGACAAGACTGAGAACTTCTCAATGTATCCCTAATATCTCATATGAGGTGAAACAAAACATTGATGGCCACCTGTGTTGGTCTTTTGGTAACAAATCTTCAATCTTTTAAGCAAATTGTACGGATAACAGGTGCTGCTGACAGAGCAGGATGTGCTTACCTTTTCCCTGAACACCTGGTGCCGTCAGTGATCTATGGTGGTTCATTCATTAGATTTCCCTATGATTTGCCTGTTACACCCAATGGATTCTGTTTCTGCAGGTATCAAACCTTATTATCCTTTAGCATTCTGTTTTTTTATTCATGTATATTGCCATACAGAGGACCTTATATGACCAATCAGTGTCTTCCTCTCCCCAGACCCGTGAAGGTTAGAATTGATCCTCAGAAACCCATGCTTGTCGTAAGAGGCGACTAAAGGGATCGGGTGGTCAGACTCACTGACTTGGTTGACACATGTCATTGGTTCCCAATTGCGCAGATTGATGCTCATGTGGTTGATCACTGGATTGTCTGGTACAGACTCGAGTATTTACAGACTGCCGCCATATAGCTGGAATATTACTGAGTGTGGCGTAAAACTAAACTCACTGACTCGCTTCCTCTCCGCAGCTGTTTGAGACGGCCCAGAATACACCAGCCAGGTCTAATGCCGTCACAGAGATGGTGGTGATGGATGGATGTGGTCACAACAATGCTTACTTGGATCCTGACTTCTCAAGGATTGTCACGTAAGTAACAATGTTGCTTCATGGGTAGAAGGCTGTGTAAGGTAACAGTAAGAACCAACTGGACAAATTGTCTCTTGTTTCAGAGCAAATATTTATTACACATCTGTGCAGCTTGAAAGGGGTGTCTGATCCGTTCTTAAGAAAAGATTAAGGTAGTAACGGACTGTTCTCAATGTACACCACAACCAGATCTAAGTGTTAAGGGGTGGTGGGGTAGCCTAGTGGTTAATGTGTGCTTAGTGGACTAGTTCGCTCGTCACGCGAAAGACCCGGGTTCGATTNCCCACATGGGTACAATGTGTGAAGCTCATTTCTGGTGTCCCTTGCCATAATATTGCTTGAATATTGCTCAAAGTTGCATAAAATTAAATTTACTCACTCATTCACTTGAGAGGGCTTTTTGTAATATGTGTAACTATTTGGTTGATTTGATAGCATGTATTAAAATAATTCTGAACGTTTAGAAATTTGATAATAATAATTGTTTTTGTTTCTTCCTCCAGAAAATTCACATCATCTCTTCTGCAAAACTAAAAGACTGTGTAATGGTCTGTCTGTTCCTGTTCTGTTGCTGCTCTGTGACCAGGAGTTTAGGAAGATATGTCAGTGCCTTGCTTTCATCCTATGTAACAACCTGAATTGGCTGATGTTTCGTTTTGTTTGGTGGCTGAACTGCAACGGAACAGCACATCTGCACCATGAACATGTTACACATTTGTCACGGTTTCTGTCTTGTTGCTCAACTGATGCTTGTACTGCTGGATTGTAAGATGTCTTCCTGTGCTGGGTGTGATGGTACTGACAAGGTGATGGTAACTACGATGCCTCTACGTAGACTAAGACAGTTTAGTGCTGACGTTGTTTTTTATAACAGCTCTCTGTTTTGTTTTTGTCTCGCGATTAATGAAAAAGGCAGTTTATTTGAATTGATGATAAAAAATTGACAACCCAAGGGTCCACTGCCATGTTTGAAGAATTAATGATGAACCAATATATTAATGTCATGATAATGTACTATTTTTCTGAACTTGCGTTGATGTTAATGCTGAATATAGAAAACAGTTCGCTATATTTTTCTTTATCTCAACATATTTCTAACAATATGAAAAATCCCTTTAAGTGCCATATTCTTGTCTGTGATATTTAGGCATAGAGTTTGAAAATCTTAACAATTTAAGTACAATCTTAAGGGGTTTTTTGGTGAAAAATCTCACAGTGTTGTAGTATTTTCAACCAGTTTTTATATAAGCAAAATTATCTGACAGCTTTCCTTATCAAGACTTGAAGAAATAATGTTTTATGTTGACATGGTCAAGTGCGTGGAGTGTACCGTTTTTATATTTTGCAGCAGAAGATTGCTGTCATTTCTTTTGCCTCAGCTTTAACATTAATAATGAACAGTGCTTAATACATGTTTACATTGCTGGCCATTAATTTACATTTCTAGGTCAGTTTATACTTCAGTGCATAAAACATAAACGAGGAATGTTTCAAAAGAAGAAGGGATGAGAAATAAATGTTCAGCTTCTGTCAGAAAAGATTGCATGTTATGAATGAAACAAATACTTTGTGTCCATCAAATTGTTCAAGTTACCCATAATTTTTAATGGTGGGTCGCTGTTATGTTACTTCAGTTGGATAAAAAGCAATACTGCGTCCGAACTGTTGAGAGGGTAGCCACCAGTGTTGCTGACACCAGAAGGGACAGCTAGCGTAGTCAATGACCATAATGTTGACTCAACATTGTAGCATTTCTCATGTTTTAGCATCGCTATAGATGTATTTTTTTCACATTTACTTGGGTCGTGTGTTTTCAAACATACCAGAATCTACAACAGTGATATTAAGCTATATGTTACACAATGAAGCATTATTTTACATATAACCAGTGTTACAGGTTTGTATGTGTGATGTGCATGTGATGGGAATCTGGTCTTGGGATGCAGCTGACATAGATAACATTGATGTAGATGGTATATGTCCAAATTGCACATTAAGATAGTCATGGTTGATGTCTTGGTATTGATAATTTTGGAGCATGTTTGCACTGGTTTGTAGTACATTAGAAACGGCAGATTTCAAGTTGATGGAATATATAATTATTCTCTGATGACTATTGTCCTAATTTTCTGAAGTGATGACAGTATGATATTACCATGAAGCACCCTTGGAACCAACAGTTCCACTGAAGTATCACATGTCAAACTCTTCCCGTATACAGTATATCAGATGCATGTAATCAGTAGCCATGGATGAATTAATTTTAGTTTTGCAAGACTGTCAAGATTTTAATTGACTTACAGTTCCTAAAAATGTTTTTAGGTAAAATCTGACAAAAGTTTTAAATAACTGGTTTGACACAATTAAAATATCAATGTAAGATAATATTTAGTTTCGAGGATTTGTCGAAACTGATTAAAAAAAAAGCACAGTTGTGATGATAATTATAGGAATGAAAACAATGCATTTATATATTTGACTGAGGCCATGCAATATACTGAACATCGTTAAACAGCAAACCAACAAGAACAAACAAATTTACTCATAGACAAAATATTTCTTAACAACATCTGTTGTTTTCGATTACCTCACATATGTAGTATGGAGTGTTTCTATATGGAATCTGTGTGTCATGGTGATTGTGTCTTGTTAGTGTCTAGTTGTTATTCTGGAGGGATGGCACCAGCGAGGTGGTTTTCTCAAGCAGTACTGTGGTCTTTGTGTACTGCTTTTAGTATTTTAGCAGTATTGAATTTTTGGAGTCGAACTTGGTTTTCTTCATGTTATCAAGTCACACTAACAAGAGGCCTACCCAGTACTTTTTTATGCTGTTTCTAAAAGCATTGCCTCTGCTTGTTGTGAAGTAAGACCATTTACAAAGCAATATTATGATATTCTAACATATATTTATGTTTGTTTGTCTTTTAGGATTTCATTTCTTTTTGCATTAGTTTTTAATGATTAATTGTTCTAGTGCTATGATAAAGATCTATCTTCCCAGAACACTTTTCTCAAGGACTCATGTTGCATAACCGGTATCAAATAGTGGTATTTATAAACTGATATCTGTAATACACACTCTGAAAACTGTTTGGGATATAAATTGAGTTTTTTATTTTCCTTATTAATGTGCAGTTTACCATGTTTTACCTAAGGGATCATGTCAAAACTTCAGTGAAGCCAAAAGGTTAATTCTGTTTTGTTTATTAACATAATTACTGTATCATTATTTAAGCTTATAAACTGCTTTTTACTTTTCTGTTCTGTTTTATTAAATTGATTGCACAATATGCTTTGAAGGCTTATGTGATTGTGACTGTTTTCTTGCTTTTTGATCAAAGATTTTCACATAAACTTCAAAATAAACTTTAAAGATGTTTGACCATAGCAGCAAAGCAGTAGGAAAGCCTGAAGTAATGTTGGTCTATTTTTATGAAAAACCTGTTCTGACAATTATAGTGCTGACAGGCCTAGTGAGTGAGTGAGTTTGGTTTTACGCCGCTTGTAGCAATATTCCAGCAATATCATGGCGGGGGACACCAGAAATGGGCTTCACACATTGTACCCATGTGGGGAATTGAACCCGGGACTTCAGTGTGACGAGCAAATGCTTTAACCACTAGGCTACCCCACCGCCCCGACAGGCCTAGAATCGTATTTTGGGTGAACTGACATTTGAATGTATGATCATAGGTTCCTGAAGTCCCCAAGGGAAGCAACTCTGCACAGTGAATTGCAGCACATAAGACAACTGCTTCCTTATGTCAACAGTATTTTCGAGTGACATTCTTTGTTATAAAACTGCAGTGCTGTGAACTCATCCAGGGTAGCCTAGTGGTTAAAGCATTTGCTCACCACACTGAGCCCATTTCTGGTGTTCCTCTCCAAGATATTGCTGGAATGTTGCAAAAAGCAAACCATACTCACTCACTCACTGACTCACTCCTCGACACCCATTCCACATCTTGTGTGGTTCATTTGTACACAATCTTTGTATTTCCAGCTTCAGTTTATAATGAAATATATTGTTTGACAGTGGTTTACACGATATTTATGATTTATTGAACAAAATAGAAATGTCAAAAAGTTACGTCAACAAAATCTCAACGCAGTCTTTAGCCAGACAGTACTCAAAACACCATGTATATCACATGGCAACTGTTGTCAGATGACAATCCTCTTTATCAATGACTACCTCTTTCCAAATATTGGCATTTGATCATGTTTCTTGTCAACTGAATCTCTTTTATAGCCCTGCCCAATGGTGTATTTTTGGACAAAAGTCTGCCACAAAAGTGTATATTTTGCAAAAATTGGGATTTTTCTTTATTCTTATTTGGTAATTTCAGAGGGTATTTTACACTGCATTACATGTTTTAAAGTAACAAAAAGAATGAACTCCTTTACCACTAATCATAACATTAGTTTTCCCCCATTTTCCTGTTGCCAAGGATTTATAGTTTGGAATCCTGAATATACCACTGCTTTTCATAATTGAGGTGAGGTGTATATACGACTGAACCAGTTAATGATACGACTGCATTATCAAGTCAGAAAACAGAAACACTGCTGTACAGTTCTCATACCAAGATGTTGCATGCAATAAGGCCACTAACAATGTGTCTTTATCTTTGGCATCTGTGATCTTTCTTGTCATCAGTTTTGTTATTTCTGAATGCGACACCACCCTAATACTACTGCAATATTTCTGAAAGACATATCACCTCATGTTTATGGCATGTCAGGTGAATGCTTTGTCATCAAACATACATATTTTTTCATCTGTGCAGCTTATTGTATGTACATTGTTTTTCTGTCAACTCTTCTGTCAACTCAGTGGTTTGTTTCTCATGGAATAAATATTATTTCGTTCCACATTATATATGTACTTCCAGGGACAAATAAATCAGAACAGTTGCAGATGCTCACTTGCTAGTCATGTCAGTAATTAAGTGTAGGTAGATCTGAGATTCAGTGCAGTGAGACTTTAACATACTCTTTGATATACACGTCACGCCAAAGACCCGGGTTCGAATCCCCACATGGGTA
>VKKT01002148.1:181380-191970 GCA_008038995.1 Haliotis laevigata | reverse complement strand
CGTAAATGTTGTTGTTTTAAGGTGTCTGCGAACTGGCTGTCTGCGTAATGGGACGACACCACCGTACCGATAACCTTTTAATTATTTGTTCACTCATGTGTAGGAGCAATATTAAAAGAAAAACATTTACAAATATAATTTGTAGTTTTATAAAGATCATTATTATTCTACTGCACAACACTACTGACAGTAAATAAATAGGGAACCCCATACCCCATTACATTACCACCTGAAGCCATGCAGGTGATCTGCAGATGTTAAAAATACATTCCCTGGAATGCCACACTTAAGCATTTCATTACTCAATAGTACACAACTCTATTAGTCAAAAGAAGTCAGTTTTTCCTCATGACTTTACTCAATGTTTCAAAGCACGCCACAGGTGTTCTTGAATTTCTTTTGAGGAGTACAGTAAACACCACGATAAGGCTACCATGTGTCAATACAGATCATGATATTTGTGTCACAATGTGATATGTATCATGATACTTCATATGCATCATTTCTGTTTGAACTTCTGTTCACCCATCATTTTAGAGGTATGACTGATTTGATGAAGGCTTGCTCTAATGGCATCATTATGATTATGCAATCAGATATAGCATAATGTTCAATAAAAGGTGGCAAGTAAGGCTAAATCAAACTTCTGTAAACAAAGTATTTGCTGACCTATCTAATATGACAAAGACTCTGGAAGCAGAATGATACAACTGATGAAGGCCAGAATTTACAAGCCTTTCACAATATTAGTCATGACTCCATTATGAAGCAATTCGTCCAACAGCTGCGTACCAATGTCTGATGGCCATTTGTTGGCAAGTGAAAAGGTCAGGCTAAGTTCAACAGCCATTAGGTGTTTGGAACGAAAAGCAGGTCTAAACAAGACCATAGGTTAGTGTAGCTATGGGCTCTCGACTTATACATCATGTTCATAATCACCACTTAGCTTTTAGCTGAAAGACCGATTCCATCAGTTTCATTTGGGTGAGGACCACAGCAAGCAAGTAAATAGGTACAACAGAAAATGTCACCAGGAAACAGGTTGACACTAGTAGAATGACAGTGTTTTGTAGGATACCAACAGACATGTCAATGCATGGAAATGAAACTGTGATTTACCATGTAGTTTCAACCTGCACAATATAAATTTAAATCTGTTACATTTCAAACTGCAACTGCACACATTATGCTGCCTTGTTAATAAAACATGAAAACATTGTACTGCTTGTACTGAGACCGCCCTAGAAAACTGATGCATCATACCAGCAGCTGTTTATCATGATTATACACACTGTCTGTTGCCCAAGGCCAAAATGCAAAGTGACAAACATTTCAAATGTTTCAGTAAACGAGTTTCAGAGCTCTGATCGATATCATCAAGTGGAACTAATCCCATGAATAATAAACTGATCAAAATCTGGGAGTAAAAAAATATGTAGTCTCAGCTATCAACAAAGGAAGGTTCTTGAAACGTTTGTTCCAGACAAAGGCATCAGATCTAAAATTGGAACTGATTCAGGCCTCTCGTCTGTAAATCAAAGACCATGCATCAGTTCTCCAATACGCTCTGAAGCCTGATTTGTTGTGTAGTGTTTGGGTAAAGTAGGTCATTATTTTAGGAGGCTGTGAAGTTCTCACTTGAAGTATGACTCCCACAAGGAAATGATCATTGGCATAACAAGTACACATCCTAAAAGGTCCAAAGATCTCTCTTAATTTGGTCTTGAATTGTCCACTATAACGAATTACCGTTTCATAACTCGGTCAGTACTAGAATATTGATGAATATGTGTAACACATAAACTGCATTTTCTAATATTTCTATGAGACAAATAGAAAAGAAAAGCAACGACACACAAAGAATTCACTCTTGTTTAAAAGCTTACAAACAGACCATATCTCACAAAAAAGTTATTGCACCACACACAAATCTAACAGTATATATAAAGATAAATGACCTGGGTCTGCACACAGATTTTGACAACATTCCAGCACTAGCAGGCAAGGTCAGCTAGAATTGGCTACAGAGAATCAAACCTAGGTCTGTAGTATGATAAGGGACTACTTGAACCACTAGGCTACTGCAAGTGCAAGAATTAGACACGTCAACATTCAAATGAAATGCAACCAAGAAAGTCGACAAACACAAAGAGTAAAAACATAAACCAACAGTATACAACCAAAAAATGCTTGAAATTCCTTCAAAAGACTGAAAAGTCAATGAAACAGTCCTCAGTCTGAAATATGGTTATGACCATACAGATGTACAGCATAATATCAAATAATAATCTGTAATTGTTTGGGGTTACACTTTCTTTATAAAGTACAGATTCTAGTACTTATGTTGGAATTAGTCCCATCCGGGATTCGAACCCACACCCTCAGAGTCAGGCACCTAATYGCCTGCACACAAATTCAGACGCCTAGACCACTCAGCCACCTCGGCTTMCGCAAAAATGGAAGTTGGRCAACTGGTAGTCTAGACTGCGGACTTTGTGTACTAATCTGTAATTTCTGTCATAAGTCATTGTATCCATGTTCAAACAGGATGAACCTCTCCTGCATGTCAATTACATACATCTTTTATGTGAAATGCAATATTTTCACTTATCTTTTTCATACTTTTGATGTATTATGTTCTGAGTACTTTATTATCATTCATTTTAATTATCCTTCGAGATCATGTCTACGACAGAGGTGAAATTGGGTTTAATAGTGCTAGCCCACTGAGATACCATGCCGCAGTGAAGCATGAATATCCCACTCAGACACATTATACTGACTCAGAGCCGACCAGTCCTTGTTGTACCCATTAATGCCCAGCGCCAGGCGGGGACCAACAAGTACCATATTTTAACTTCTTTTGGTACGACGCGGTCAGGGATGGAACGCGCTACCTTCCGCTCTCCGGGCGGACGCTCTAACCACTACACCACGGAGGCGGTCATCTACGACAAAGTATAAAGCAATTTGAAGTCATTGCAATCTATAATAAACATTGGACACCACTGAAATATGTACTTGCACGGTAGCATGGCCATGTAATTACTTCTTTATCGAACAGCATATGCTACCACTCATCCATACCTGCCAATGACTGGATTTTTCGTGCCCTGGATCAAATCTCATCTAGGTCATACAACCATATGATCAAACTGACAACATATGTGTCCTACAATTCATCAGACTATAGATTCCAATCACCATTTTGAATTTCGCCAAGAGTGGTTTTGTCATGACCCTTATTTTGGAAGTTGCAGATTTTTTGGGTCCAATATGCAACCACCAAAGGAAAAAACCTCATGGACACCTTAAATGCCAGAGGGTCCTTGTCTATGGTTGCATTCTTTCAAGCTATAGATTGGTTCCATGGATTCCAGTACACCCCATAATTGCATACATTAATTCATAGGGATTAGGGACAGAAGTATGATTCTTCAACGTGGACATTTTCATATTGTTCATCATTATTTGTGATAACCAGATAAGAATTTTCTATTCAAGAAGAGAAACTATTCAAGGACATTTACTTGCCCAATTAGTGATAACATACAAAAACAGCACTGAAAATATTTGAAATTATACTTGCCTTTTGGATAACTCTTACTAACAACATAGTATAGATGAGTACTCTAAAACAATAAATAAAAACATTCATTTTCTGATACATTAATCAAGATCACAAGAATATTTGGGGCATTGTGGACGATAATCTGTTAAAGGTACAGAACCTGAATGAAATTTAAATACATGTTTGACTAAAGAAAGGTGTCTGAATTCGGAATGTCTGTTGAAACATCAAAAGTATGAATGGTGATAAAAAATAATGCCCCTGCATAAAATGCTTGAACTCTACCAAGGCACATAAGAACTAGAAGATAAGTGCCAAACTACTCTCTTTCATGATGTATTGAAACAATGTTTGACTGATCTGCATGTCAGGAACACAAAGAATATTCTACATATTATAGATAATAAAGTATTAATGTCTATGATTATCTTTGAAGGGAGCACTGCATAATAATTTGCAAACAATAATAACCATAATTGTCATCAACATGAACTTCAGATAACTCAATTTCATGAAGGAGACAGGGAATATTTCGTAACAGACGTTTGGTGTGGTCTGTCAGAACAGAAATTAAACATTCTGCTGTATGAAGAAAAGCATTGAACAGAGTTGTAGGAAACGATCAGCATGAAATGCAAGGGTTGAATACAACTAGAGACGAAACACGACATGCGTGTATAACTATGTTTTGTGAGTAAGTGAATTTAGTTTTACACCGCTTTTAGCAATATTCCAGCAATATCATGGCAGGGGACACCAGAAATGGTTTCACACCTTCTACCCACGTGGGAATCAAATCAGGGTCTTTGGTGTTATGAGCGAATGCTTTAACCACTAGGATACCCTACCGACCCTTTGTTTTGTGATCCAAACCTATTGTTCTACAATACAAACTGTACTAAAAGATATTTTCTGTTATGTTTACAAAGAATATGTTATCATAATTTCGAACAACAAGTCTTACATGAACAAGAATTCTGAATTAGAAATTGATGTGAATACAAATTGGTCAAGAAACCCATCACCTGTGACAACGATGGACCAGGTATTACAGCTGACCGACATTGCTAAACAATTAACACTGTTTTGTTAACTTTAAAGGGTCAATGACCTGGATGGCACTTAGCAATGAGGTACTGGGAATGGAAAATATATTCTTGATAGGGCTGTAACAAATGCACTATGTTGCGAATATGATACGTATCACGAATATTAGGTAATGAATACGAATAATTATTCATGAACACAATATTGTAGTTAAATGATTGATGCACAATATTGAATGCCAATGTTGACAGTGTTAACCAGTCATCTCATGACTCAAATTTTGTATGTAATAGTTATAGTTGACAGTAAAATGTGCAGCCTTGGCAAACTAACATGACTTGGGCTACTACAAGGCTAGTACATATTGCATGCTTGCATATCTCGTTTTGAAAAAGGACATAGGGTTCAAGTAAAACACACTCCCTTATAAAAATTGTAAATATTCATGAATATTCGGTTCTTATGACCACGAATAACGAATTGAATTCATGAATGGCTACGGTTGGATTCACCGAATATGCGAGTTAATCGTTACAGCCTTAATTCTTGAGATTTTGCTTTTCAAACATCATTTATTACATTTCCTTTTTATGTCAGCCAGGGACAAAATTACTCGAACAGAGCAATGAAGCTACCTTATAAGCCTAATTTTAGAGCAGTATAATGTATGTAGAATATACCACCAAATTCAACTAAAAACAATCAAAATAACCTCCTCTTCTAGCACAGTGAATATGGTACACATTATGCATATGAATATTTTTTAAGGATACAAATTCTTGGTTATGTTTTAAGCACATATCTTTCCAGGTACACCTGGTTAGAGTGTGGCACATATTATAGATACAGACAATCGGGTTTTAGATATTTTTTTCGAAAAGCAATTTAAAAAAAAGGAACACTGAAAATACCACTAGCTGGTGATGAAGAATGTTGTCTGGCTTTATATAATTATTGGTTTCTACCTCTAGCTATCCACTGAGAGGAATAAGCAAGTTAAAATAACCAAGTTACAATGTACAATGTATGTCAAACACTTTTCAGTGTACAACATCAAATTTGGATCATTGCACCACTTGCAACCAATGTTACTGTTACTATACATGACAAAAAATAATACAAAACCAAATTTTACAAGACTAGGACATCAGGCCAGTTTTTTGTATAAAGAATCAAATGGAAAATGATCAAATCGAGGGTCCAATATTGACTGACTGACTGAGTTTGGTTTTACGCCGCTTTTAGCAATATTCCAGCAACATCACGGCAGGGGACACCAGAAATGGGCTTCACACAAAGCACCCATGTGGGGATTCGAAACCCAGGTCTTCGGCGTGACAAGCCAACGCTTTAACCACTAGGCTACCCCACCGCCCCGGGTCCAATATGGAAAATCAAATCGAGGTCTGCGTGAGTCGTTGCAGCCCTAATGTCTATTTGTGTCTCAGCAACTTTAGGAATATTGAAATTGTGTCGTATGAAAACCAATCACAATAAGAAAACGACATAACTTATATAACAAAAACATTATGGTGAATCAAACTATACCTCACCATGCTATCATGTTCATGTATAAGAAACACCAGCTGAAATGGGATTAATGTCAACAAGTTAACTACTTCAATGTGACTACGAAACAGGTGGCTTGGGCTCAAGGTGACCAAAATTCAAATGAATTCATTGCACTAGAAATGTCACCAACACAATATTGATCTGAAATATATATTCATATATGCCTCAAGCTGCAGAAAGGAAATTGCTTTTTCTGCATGACAAGCTGACATTCACACAGTTATAATTATACTTTCTCCATGCCCACAGAGAAAGTGCCAACACATTCAGGTGCAAACATAGTTTAAAGTTCTTTCATATTCCACCAGAAGGCACAAATGTACCCGAGGGAGAAATTTCTGTATCAAGAACATAATTAAGATAAATTTGAAATGTGTATGAGTGAAATCATTCTCTTGTCGATTTCTTTTATATATATACGTACTATTGTTAAAATGTTGATCTACATCTTGTACATTCACCATCATAAGGGATGCACAATTGTATTCACTGACAAGAAATATGAAATTCATGTAATTGAAAAAATTAATCTTACATTTCAGTATACCACACCAAATCATTACTTCACAGGACTCTCACATTTCATGCATTACGGATCTTTGAAATTAGTAACTACAGGTTCTCTTGGACCCCTTGTTTTGTAGGTCATGGTAAAACCCTCAATATTGTTAACGTCCCCCTACCAGCACAACATACTACAGGTTTACTGAAATGAAGGATACTTTTAGCAAAGAACTTCAGGGTAAAATACTGTCTGTTATAATATAATAATACATGATAATTGAAATAGAGGATCCTTTCAGGTTGCAATACTGAAATGAAAGACATTTGTAGTGTCCCACTTTCATGTACAATATTGGTACATTCCCCTATCAAGCACAAACACTGCTAGCTCACTGAAACAACAAATCCTTGTGGTGAACCACCTCATGGTGCAACACTGTTTGTTCCCTCTTCCGACCACAAGATACTACAGACTAACTGAATCGAATAATGCATGTGATGTCCCAATTGTGCATGTAATATTGATATATTGCCCTGTTGAGTACACTACAACACATAATTACTTTATAGGACCTGCTTTTTTACCTGTAAGAATCTTTGAACTCAGTCACTGCAGATCCTCTAAGACCCCTAGTCTTGTAAATCAAGGTGAAACTATGAATATTGTTGGGGGGACTATTTTTTGTGGACATACAACTTCTTTATTCTGTATAGGTTCTAATGTCTTGTCAAGAAAGTGGTACAACTTAATAGAAGCTGACTAAAATGAAGGATACTATGATATATAACTCAAGGGTGAAATGCTTTGAAATGGGTTTTTTTCACTATTCCCGAAGCAAATACTACAAGCAAGTGTAACTAAAAGATACTTGTGGTATTGAACCTCAGGGTGCAATATTGTTTATACCACTATACGACTGAAATGAGGAATCCTTGTTTATTAACACTTTAGGGTGATTTTCTTTTCATATTTCCCCAATCAAGCACAAGGCACAACATACCCAATGAACACAACTTCAAGTTGCAATATTGTTCATCCCCCTGTCCACCACAAGATACATGCAAGCTAAAATGAAGGATCCTCTTGGTGTTCCCCTTTCTTGAGCAACATTGTTATACTGTAAACTATGTATATTCTGAACACACTCACAAGTTACTGACTGGATTTTCTGTCCCAGCACTTTTGCTTTCTATTCTATCAAAATGTGTATATCCAGAAGAATGAAGAAACTAAGTCTCTGGGCTCCTTTTCATTATATTTCATGATAATGTTTTATGAACAGTTTTTTTCTGTAAAATATGTTCATTTCAGTGACTAGACGTTAGTCTAGATACAATACTATATACTCCCATATCAAACACAAGAAACAACATTCTAACTGAAATGAAAAATCTTTTAGGTGAACCACTTTAGACAACATTCCCATATATTCCCTATCCAGCAGGAGATGATATCTGATAAGAGAGTGATGGATGCTTGAGGCATATTACTTTGGGATGTAATTCTGTTTATCCCCCTATCCAACACAAAATATGTCCTAACTTTCTGAAATGAAGGATATTTGTCATATTCATCTTCAGGGTGAGAAACTGTTTATTACCCCAGCCAACAAAACATACTGTCTGCTAATGGAAATAAAGGATACTTTTGGAACACAAGCTTGGAGTGCTATGGTATTATATTCCTATTTCTACATAGTACATGCTAAGTATACAATGTGCAACTGCAAGGAGTGACCCATAATAAGTTAGTTAACTGCAGAGGCAACATAATAAATACTGAGTAAATATTAAGGGTGCAGTCACACAAACTTTGGGTGAGTGAGTTTAGTTTTTTACTATATTCCAGCAATATCACAGCAGGGAAACCAGAAATGGGCTTCACACCTTGTGCCAATTTGAGGGGGGAATCAAATCTGGGTCTTCGGGGTGACGAACAAATGCTTTAACCACTAGGCTACCCCACTGCCCCTCAAACAAACCTTGAAACCTGTAATGCAACCTGATGATGATGCGAGTAGAAGCCTCTTGCAAAATTCTCACCTGTTTCACTCAAGCAGACCAATGACAATGCAACACCATACATATCACTCATCGAGTCTGGACCAGACAATCCAGTGATCAAAAGCATGAACATCGGCCTGCGCAATTGGGAACAGATGACATGCGTCACCCAAGTCAGCGAGCCTAACCACCTGATCCCGTTAGTCGTCTTTTACGACAAGCATAGTCGCCTTTTAATGACAAGAATGGGTTGCTGAAGACCTATTCTACCCCAGATCTTCATGGGTCAGAAGCAAAGGAAACATCACTAATAATATCATACTAATGGACAATAATATTGATCAAAACAACTTCAAGTCCTAATTCACAGAAAAACGAACACAACAGACAACTGGATTAGCCTAAATGGTATTCCTGAAAGACTGTAGAAACAAGTAATGGTCAAAACATTGCATGCTTCACTGGTTTCCATGACTTCAGTTTTAGTACATGATTTTTGTTTTAGAATGGATAAAACATGTTAAAAGGGAACAGAAAGACACAAGTTTAAATGTAGGTCTAGTACAAATATACATGAAAGCAAAATAGTCAAGCATAAGCAATGAATCTGCAGCCACCAACAGACAAATCCAACAATTCAGTGTGGTTCGGGGTTCCTTGGGGTCTTCTCCAGTGGTACTTGAATCCAAATACCCCTAAATCTTAATCTATTAACATATAGGTTACAAGACCCCTTGAAATATATGCTTAATTGTATTTACTGATATTGGGACAGCAAACCAATCTACATGTGGAACCCTGCTTTAGTCAATCCCTTCAATAAACAATGTTACATAACATGTTACCTTGTTTGATGGGGTTAAAGTCAGTGACCTGTGACAAGTACACAGGCAGCATCCCTCCCACCTAACCATAAACTAATCATAGCTTTAGGGGTTGGGTCACTTGATAATATTGCGTAAGAAACATGCATGTATCACTAAGTGTAGCCCAGTTACAGTAATTAGCCTCCATATTGGAGGGTCAATGGGACTGAGGCAAGAACCATCCACTTGAACACTGATAAAATCTATGCATTAACCCATAGCCATCAAGTTCAACAAACATACAACATAAATCAACACCAGGATTTATCTAGGATTATAAACTTTTTGTGTTGGACAAATTGAGAAAAATGCTGTGATATTGTCCAAAATTGGATTTTCCTTAATGTTCACATTTGTGTAAAATTAGAAAAATAGAGAAATTGTTTATTCCAATAGGGAATGTTTACAGTCATTGGTTTCAGACTTGGGGTCGAATTCACCCTCTGAGCAGACAGATAAATCTTGAACACATAACTGAATTTGAGAAAGAACATTCCCAGAGTTCACACAGTAGATGGCTACAAAATTGGAGTCTGAGTTTGATTTATTTGATCTGTCCAGAACAAGTCTGAAAATACCAAAATGAGAACTAGTCATCATTAGTCTTCAATCTTCTAATTCAGATTACCTCAAAATAGGTCATCTCAATAAAATTATGACTGCTCTTAAGCATTCACAAATACCACACTAATCCTTCAGGCCATAAGTTTATGAGGACAGCAAACATGTAAACACATTTTCAGACCTAAAAAGCAATGGCCAGCACAGACAGTGGTTGAAAGTATAAAAAATGATCTAGTCATTTGCTGTACAGCCAGGATATGATGAACCTGGCCAGTCAGGACTCACATTGAAATTTTAGCAAGCTCCCCAGCCATAGAAACACAACAAGGATGAGAAGACAACACACAAACATTGGCAAAACGAACACACAATCTAGTGCATCTGTCTACACAATTCACATGTGAATGAGTGAGTTTAGTTTTACGCCGCTTTTAGAAATATTCCAGCAATATCACGGCGGGG
>VKKT01002148.1:157792-171615 GCA_008038995.1 Haliotis laevigata | reverse complement strand
TTTTTTTTTCATCGCGTTATTTTTCAACTTTATAAGTTGAATTTGCATTTTTGACTATTTGTATCGGTATGTCCATACCGAAAGGTATCAGAATCTGCAAAGTTGTGTTTTACGTTGCATGTGACCTTTAACAAATGATATTGATAGTGCTGTTGGTGTCAGAGAATTCAATTTTGAACATGTAGATGAAAATCAGCCATGTTCATATTATCATGACGTTGGTTTGTCGCTTGTTTAGAATTCTGTATCTATGAATACACAGACAAAGTAAGTTTATCTTGAATTGATATATCATGATACTTTAGAGTCAGCATATCAGTACTAAAGTTTCCAATTGATGACATCATCACCCCACTCAGATTTCATGTTTCACAGCCAAACTGAAAACCTCTGGCCCCACCGAAATCAAGCTGACAACCTGTAACAAAACTGAAATCTGAAATACTGTTCTAAAAGGTGTGAAACACATTCCAAATGTCAGAGCATATTTGTCAGCAGTTTACTTGTCTTTAACCAACTGTCTTGTTTTAGCTACTCAGTTTAAAATATTGATTTTTGTTATTGTAAAAGTATTGGTTAGTGACCTTTGAAACTACATTTACAAACTGTATTTACATAGTGTCACTAAAGTTCTCCACAGTTCTCTTGGTGAGTTTTTCTTCTGGCATTAGGTTTTTGTGTGGAAGGTAAATAGTCAAATGTTCCTATTCAAAACTTTGATCAGTGAGTCATCAGATTCTGACACTAGTGATCTTTAAAATATTTTCCACTGGTTGTGGCAGAAGTTTATTAGGCTGTTTTTGTCTGTCCATCTTACTGTGAGAGAGTTCTGATCAGCTTCCATTGAATAGTAAGGATTGGTGGACTGATCATGATGATTAAATATGACTTAAGGCTTAAACAAGTGGTTGATGAGATGATGTGAACCAGATCTTCCAACAGGTCTTGGAGGAGCTGATCTAACCTTTAATTCCCTCCGGATCAAATTCATCACTCATCTTCAGTAAAAATGGAATAGTAAATTTCATTTATGAAAATATGTTGCAAGACCGAGGGAAACATGGCAGATCTGTAATGCTCTACAGGAAAATCCCTTGAAGACATTCATCCCCATTTAATTTCAAACACTACTGTTGGTACTATAATTAGGGTGGCTACTGGTTTAACATTGGTCCATCTCAGTTTCTGAACCACATTATTTACCTGTCTTTCTCCCATTTATACCAAAGCCTTGAATGAAGCAAGTCTAGATTTTCCCAGGTTCAGGATCTCCCATCTCACTGGCGGTCCTGTCTGTTCCAAAAGGAACAGACGGTTGCATTCTGACCAATGAAATTCCAGATTGCATTGCAAGGTTTTCAGTGTGAAGGTCATTGCTAAGGGGCTCTGATGTTATATACATCTTGCTAATTGGAAGTAATCCAAGGTTTCTGTACATGTATCTGCATTAGGATGCCACTGTCAAGAAGATCTTCGGGTTAGAAATTAATGATCATTTTCAAATGTCTGGAAGCATGATCCGCTGCATTTACCACCTACGTAATGGAAAACAGTGGTTGTCAATGATCATATGTCTTCCCAAGTATCACTTAAGACACTTATACTAACCTTTTGTGGATCTTAGATGGTTTTCCAAGGGCATTAGGGGCGGTGGGGTAGCCTGGTGGTTAAAGTGTTCACTCGTTACGCAAAAGACCCGGGTTCGATTCCATACAAGGGTACAAAGTGTGAAGCCTATATTTGGTGTTCCTGCCATGATATTGCTGGAATATTGCGTAAAACTAAACTCCTTCACTCACTCCAAGGGCATATGATTATTCGAGTGTGTGTTTGTAATTATTTAATCCGAGTCTTGACCCTAAAGTCCATTTGTTGGTAGTGTGAACAACCAGTCTAAGTAAACTTGGACTCAGTATTATTCGTTACACTGCATTACTGAGTCTAACAAAACGTAGTAGAAGGTCACATCAGCTAACCTTTGAGCGACCTATGACCGCCCAATCAAACATGAGACGACCGAACAGATGTAACCAACCAGACAATGACTACTTGTTAGGATTTGGCTGGACTTACAAAACTTTTTTTGGATTTTCTATTCCCTGGTCACTGACACTGATCTATCAACAAACGAAGATCCGCATAAAACACAGATATTTGACCTGCAGTATATATGCTTACAGGTTTCTAATGACATGGTTACTATTTGCTTATATTTCCTCAAGATGAAATCCTAGAATATTGACAAAAACGCTATTTTCAGCTACTGTTTACTCATTACATGTATCACTCGGAAGCGATCGGGCAGAAAATAGCAGTCAGAATCGTTCGAGTTTTTTAGGTAAAGGTTCAAACGGTATGTGCGAATGTTAACTTTTGCAATTTGGTAAGCTGTGTTCTGATTGTTCAGTTCAAAAGGTTAGCTGACGCGACCTTCTACTAGGTTTTGTTAGACTATGTATAGAAGTGTAACGAATAATACTGAGCCTAAATTTATTTAGACTGTGTGAACAACGATCCATGCAGAAGGGGTAGGTGCGTGTTATCAACAAAGTCACAGATCCTGGCCTTGTCATTAATTATGTAGCCTCTCCCAGCCAGCATTGACTGCTGAGGACCAGTTCTAACCCACAATCCCAATAGGTTTCCAGTTTAGTTCGTACAACTGACGACCGCCTCCGTGSTGTAGTGGTTAGTCCGCCCGGAGAGCGGAAGGTCGCGGGTTMGATCCACGACCGCGTCATACCAAAAGACTTTAAAATATGGTACTTGTTGGTCTCTGTCTGGTGCTCGGCATTATTGGGTACAACAAGGACTGGTCGGCTCAGAGTCAGTATAATGTGTCTGAGTGGGGTATTCATGCTTCACTGCACATGGTATCTCAGTGGGCTAGCACTATAAAACCAGCTAAAGTCTGGGCTAGTACAAGCAGCCGCACATACACACGCATGCACCTCGTCATATGAGCGAAATATTCTCAAGAACGACGTTAAACCCAATTTCACCTCACCTCATCTTACAACTGGCAATGTATTGTTGGGGACTCAGTCTACCACACGTCCCCATAGGTTATAGATCAATGGAACCATGATGGTATTCAGAAAACATACATCTGACCCTACCACTGACTGAGGCTTCAGATGTCAGTATCTCAATATCTCATGTCACTAATGTAGCGGAGAATATCTCACTTGTGAGCTCCCTGCAGCAAGTAATCAAATTTGAGTTCTTGAATTACATTCAAATTTGTGTGTTCTTGATATACAAATTTGCTGAGTTCTTGATATACATTCAAATTCGTGAGTTCTTGATTTACAAATGTGTGAGTTTTTGGTAGACATTAAGAAATTGTGAGTTCTTTATTCAGTCAGGAAACTGTTGTGTATGAAGCTTTTGTGCCCTAAGTAAAAAGAAAGGTAGGGAAGTTATCCAATAGGACTCTCATGGTTACATTTGGGACTGCATGCAAATTTTCAACATGGCAAGTCATGTGATGGTGATGTGATCATGTTTTAAAATGGAACAATTGGAAGACTATTTTCAAAACAGTCAAATTTGTAATGACAAATGGGTTCCGGGTATGTGTCCAGATAGAATTGAGGTACAATACTCAGGATAATCACGGCCTGGAACCATTGACAAAAGGTTTTCTGAAGGAAAGACTGGAAGTGATAAATCCAACAAATTTGCAATATATCAACAAGAAATCAATTATTCATGACAACCTGTCTCACAACTAAACTCCCAGCCGTACATCATCACACTGCCTAAAACACCTGTACCTACAGAGTATTGAGAGTGGCAATATTGCTTGACTTGCAGAAATCGTTAAAATATTATCAGTCATGACAGCAGTCAGTAATGTCTGAAGGTTGTAACAAATTAATGATTGCAGAAATTGACAATTCAGGACCTGTTGTAGTCTCTCGTACAGGTTCCAACTAGTTGTTAGTCTAGACCTGTTGTTGATCAGTGTGTCATTCAAGTCTATTGTTCATGTACACATCCAACTGGAATACATTGTTGTATCAGTATAAAATATTAAAATATTCAATGGACATTTGGAAATCATGGATGAAAGTCTGAAAAATGTAAATACTGTGATTGTAAACATTATTGATGGGCTGTGTGGACAAATGTTATATGCTACATACTGCTCATCCTCCTGTCTCGGACAAAAATATGTGTAATTCCCAAAGAGGAAATATGTCATTGAGCTTGTTTTGAAGTTGTGTCAGAGATGAATCTGATGAAACTGGTGAGTGTGAAGGTCATCCAACAGAACTCCCTAGCGTCTGCTGTGACTCACTGAAAACATTTCCTGCCACAAAATTCTCATTTGAAAAGATTTTGTAATTTATTCTAGTGTTACTTATGTTTTTCTTCACATAAAATTCTTCACATGGGGTTTTACAATCCTCTGAAAATAGATCTACTTGATTAGAAAATGATGACTCCGAAGAATTTAATGCGTCTTTCATTGTTTCATTTGGTCAAAATCGCGTCTGCTTTGCAAGGCAGAAGACAGGGTGTATTCAGGATGGCAGAAGTAAAGCGCTTTCATTATTTATTTCATTAGTGGATCAAATAGCTCATTGGCATGGCAGCATGGCAGGGTTATTAATCAATTGAATATGGAGTTGGTAGCCATCGTGGAAAGTGGCATGTGACTAGAAAGTCACCCACTAGAAATAATGGATTCTTTTACAGTTAGCCTGGCCAGGAGACTTCCCCATTTAGAACTGACCCTTGCAGACCTGCATTTTATGATGGCCAGTTATTTCATGAATAACTAAAAGCTCAAGGGAAAAGCTAATACTGATACATGTGAAAGTCTTGTGAGGTGTCTCTTCACGGGATGTGGCAGGCCAGGCCTTCAGTGATGGTAGGGTAAATGCTGAGTAATTCCTTTGGATCAGACTTGCTAACTAGCCCTACAAATTGCAGCCTCTATAATGAGTCTGAATAAGAAATAATTGGACTTATTTCTTTGGTCTCCCGTTTTTCTTCCCAAGAGGGGGGATTCTGGGGCTGAAAATTAGCTTGTCATGTGCATGTCCGAACTGAAGTCATTTCTTTTGTTAGGAACAGACCTTGATGTTAAGTCTTTTCGTGTTGGGTTATGTCATAAATATTTTGATGTGCATGTGCGATGAGGAGTTCATGTCATCTTTTCTTTGATAGAGTGATGGAAATGTTATGAATATGATAAGTGTATAAACCTTCTGACACTTTGTGGCATTATATGTGGGATGGTCAAAGTTATTGCATCAGTTGCCATTCACAGTTTTATAATTGTTATTCATGTCTATAGAAAAAAGGGTCTTTGGTGATTTGTTTTCGTTTTGGTCTCAGTCATTCTTGAGGTTGGCAGCCATATTAGTTTTTAGTTGGTGTTGCATTCTTGAAGAGTGTAAAATAATTCTTCCCATCGTATCTATGTTTTAGGCATTTGGCTGCAAGGTTTCATGACGCACTTGAACCTTAGCACAAGCTGATCATTAGAAAAATAATCTAGAAATACTTTGTGATGGTAGATAACACATGTTAAATGCATGATGATATGGGAAATAATGTTTAATCTTTTTTGGTCGGGTGTAACTGTTTTTTTGCTTTATCCTATTGTCTCATCCATTTAGTCAATATGTGTATAGATTATGGTATTTAGACTTGCCAATGATGATGGATTCTTACCAAAACAATTTGCTCTTGTATTTTACATTTACATATTAGCCCTGTATCACTTGGACTATAACATGACACATTTAATAATGTCATACCACATTAGACTGACATGCTGTGGTATGACTGAATTCAGTTTGAATCAGTGCAAAATAGACCTAACTCACTGGATTAATTAATAGATCTTGCATCTGATAGTTTCATTTCACTGACAAATGAAACTTGTGTTTGGGTTTCCAGGATGATGGATAGCAAGATGATTGATCTGGAGATGTGTTTGTTGGTTTAGAGACTGATCAGACAGAATTAAGATGCATGAGTATTGATGAAACCTTGATGTCTTTTAGAAACTTGTTCAAGAAAGATAAAGGGTGAATGTACTAAATTTGAGTGACATTCAATTGTTAGCTAGCATTCAGCCTGTGCTGCTGGTCTCACCAGAACATACCTGGCTAGCTATTCTGGAAACGTTCATAGCCCTACAAACTTCTTAAGTCCATTCTTAACACATTGGCTATGATCAGAGTTAAAAATTCTTAGGGCTACGAACGTTTCGAGAATAAGTGCCCTGGGTACTTAATTTCAAATACTCTATTTCATTTTGGATGTATTACCCGGGAATACATTGTTCTTTGTGTTTCAGGGATGCAAGGGACTCAAATCCATTAGTTGAAGGGGTATTAATTTCAAAGTACAAAATTGGGGAAAAGCAAAAAATTGAATACAGTACTCTCCCACAAGTGAAAAGTATTGCTTTTGCTTTGCAGCATGGTTTATTTTATTTATTTATTTATTTATTTATTTATTTATTTATTTATTTATTTATTTATTTATTTNNNNTTTATTTATTTATTTATTTATTTATTTATTTATTTATTTATTTATTTATTTATTTATTTATTATTTTTTTAATTTCCATTTTTTAGTCCCACATGGTTTATTTTATTGACTAGGATGTTTTTGATGACCCACAGAAATTAATGTAACCAAGTACCAATAGAATTCAATCCTAAACATAAGTCCTGATTGACCTTAGCAGCTTAAGTCAGTTTTTGGTTGCTTTGTGAGAGACTGCATTCTATTGATTGTTTAGAGTGTTGGGTGGTGGTAGAATTGCACAGTAAGAAGGTTATGTCGACCACCAACACATCTGTTGGTTGAGTCTGTGCCAGCTTGAGCATGGCTATAACTGCGTGAACAAGACTAGCGACAGTTGTATGTCTATGTAATACATGAGTATATGAGTATAAGATATTGCTGTTGCTTGTATGCACCTATGTGCACTAATGTGGTGTCTCCGAAGTCTGAATTTAGGGAACTCTGTTGATGACTTTATCTTTGGGGTTTCATATAAGCACTCTTGATTTGAGTGATTAATTTCAACCGTATGTGAGGATATTGATTTTGCTATTGCTTTTTTACAGTTTTGTCGATATTGTTTTGTTACTTATATACGTATGTTCTTTTCAATCATAAACACCCACATGGGCGTAATGTGTGAAGCCCATTTCTGGTGTCCCCTGCCGTGATATTGCTGGAATATTGCTAAAAGTGGCGTAAAACTAAACTCGGTCAGTCAATCATAAACTTATTCAGGGATTTTTTTTATTCACACATTTTTTAATCATTTGTATTTCAGCATTGTTTTGTAAATGATTCCCATTGTCTTAGACAGCATGACACCTGTTTAAAATGAAAGAGCAGAATCCCTTTTCAAATGGTATGAGCTAATCTCAACCACAACACCCTGTTCCATAGAGCAATCGTTGCATTACGCCTGTCGTAAGTACTTGTTGAAGTGCCGGAGTTACGATCACCTGAGTGCTAAGATCACTTAGTGGAGGGGCCTGGGACCCTTATTTTGAACACATGGTGTATAAGGCTGAAAAGGCTACTAGTACTAACCTACATTAGCTAATTTGGAGCCTTTGTCACCTGGTACCAATTTGGACCTAGACACAATGACGGTAATATTGATGTGCTTGTAGGGAGTACAATGGGAGTGGGATGAGTGTACGTTACAGCATTAGCAGATGATTAGCTCACTGATAGATGAACTCCTGCATTAAATATTGTAACAGAAGATGTGGATGTGGCAGATCTGGCAACAGTTGGGAGAAGATACTTGAACTGTAGCCAAACTGCATGCTGTCTGTGCAATCCCACTGTACCATGCTGCTGACATTTCTTCTCCTAATGTCCTGTAATGTCGATCACAGCTAAACTAGGTGTGAGACTGGAGTCTCTGTGTTAGCCTGACATTTGTTCGAGATGACAAATAGGCCCTTGGGTTGAATTTTATGAACACATGGAACACGGGTTCAACAATATTTCCAAATAATTCCCACTTGTGACAAAGATAATGAAAATGAACTGTTTTTGTGATTGCTTCATGTTGGATTGAGGTTCGTGAATTGTAAAGTGTGGGTGTGTAGGTATTTTATGAGTTTGTATGTTTGAACAGTACTCAGGTTAAATCACACTTGTCAACTGTGGGAGGAAGGAATGAAGTGACGCACATCAGATGTGTGGCACTTGGTTGAAGTCAGCAAACATATGGAGCAGAATTCTGACTCGGGACCATAGTCCTGGTGAGTCTGGGGTTCAAACCCCAAACCAGTGCATCCTGGTAGTTGAAGACTGAAACTGTTCTAGACATTTGGCCTATTACTTCTCAGGTTTAAGCAAAGCCATATCAATAATTATATTGTGATATATTTCTTGGAAGACCAGTGGCCTCAGGTGTCACAATTTGCTTTGCAAATTTATGTCTGTTGGCAGAAACCTATCCTGGGTGTGAATACCAATTTGCCCCATATTTTTTCTTGTTTGCCATGACCGTACTCAAGGTCCTGAGTTTTACACATGCATCGCTTTGTTTTTTTCTCCCAGATTAAGCTGACCTGCCTTGATGTAACTGAAATATTTTTCCAAGTGGTCATAGGCCAAAATAACACACTCAATTTCCAGAAATGCTGAATGCTTAAAGTAACCATCATCTGTTCTGATCTGATGCCAGTGAGTGAAGCCCATTTCTGGTGTCCCCCGCCGTGATATTGCTGGAATATTGCTAAAAGCGGCGTAAAACCAAACTCAGTCAGTCAGTCAGTCTGATCTGATGCAGCAACAACCTATTATGTCGAATATGTACTTGTAACATTGGAAATTTAGGAAAAGTTAAAGACTACTCGATTCTTTCATATTACTGTAGTTGTCTGTTGCGACAATAATAGATAAACTTTGGTGATAGGAAATATTGTGGTACTGGTAGTCCTTAACGTTTTTGAGTACTACATATTAGAGTATTGTTGATTGTGCCTGAATTAACAAACAGTTGGTCTATTCGTAATCTCCACATCAACATGTATATTTTCCTGATGGCGAACAATCTTAACATTTTTAGGTGATTTCCAACATCCCGGTGCATTCCACTTAGTGGTAACAGCATGTAGTTTCACACACAGGATATGTGTGGTTTGTGACTGAGCAGGAACAGTTGGGATTATAGTAGAAGGTTTTCACCAGTGTTCCTTGTGACAGGATTGTAGGATCTCCTTCCTCATTTCAAGCTGTCAACAATAATGACTCCATTGTATGAGCAAACACAAAAACATCGGAAGATGAAACCCCGTTTTTCAGAAAATATATGAGTCATTGTACATAACCTGCTTCAGACATGCTCTGCCTCGAGATGTATATGGAACACTTCAGTGTTTTTTTAACAACTGCTGCACATCATGTCTAGCTTTAGGAGTGGTGCTTCTCCATCAGGGAAATACAGCCCAGTATTTATTTTGTTTAAAGTTGTTGAACGCCAGGGTGAGGTGGAATGGTGCTGAGGATTGTGTACCTGTGCAGAGTTTGAAATGTGAGAGTTTATCAAGTTTTGGTGCATCTGTTAAGGCTAGCTGCTGGCTGTTGTTCAAGACAGCTTGTGCTGGATTCTCACTTGCCTTCTTGTTCCCTTGCCAAAAATGCCAGGCTGCCAGCCATGCTATATGATATGGCAGGGAGGGGAAGAATCTGTCCCTGTTGCTCAATGGTTGCCATGGTAAACAGCAAAGCAGTGGGGTGCCCTCAGCCCTTTACCTCCTACAGAACTGTAGCTCCTCTGCACTGTAGATCATCCTAACCTGTAATTTTAGTGGCACAGCAAATATTTTGACCTGCACTTCGTGTATTGACCAACCACGATGGCTGGTTCTGTTCTGAAGACTTTACCAGCCTCTGATTGCTTCTAGATTCTTCTGCCTATTTTTCCTGAAACCAGGATTAGATCTACAGTGATGTCTGCTTCTTGTAGCCTTTGACCTTTACGAGATACATGTGCTTCATTCCTCCATGTTGTGACCCAGAGAGTTCATCCATGTGAAATACATCTATCATTCTGTGATAAGGAACCAAGTCAACTTACTCAAGATGGAAGGCTGAAAAAAGATATCCTTGAATCTGAAAATTTTCGGTTAATGTGCAGGGGAGAGTGTGGTAATGTTTGTGGTACAGGTGTTGTGTTATTGTGGTCGTGGAATGTCCAGTGGCTTCGTCTGAGGTCTAACACATGTTCAAAGGGCAGTGATAGATGGCTTGGACATCTTCTATAGAACACTCAACATCAGCTGCCGGTGGTGCCTGTCTGCAAGAACTGGGGATGAATTAAGCTACTGACTCTCATTATTTTATATCCAGATGCCATGCACAAGCCTCAGGGGATTGAATACTGCCTCCATCTTGTGCCATAGTTTTTTGCGTGGAAATAACAAGAGAATTTCCTGAGGGAATTTCCACTTCTCTGATCCTAACTAAATCTCAGACCATTTTCCCCACCTGAGCTCATCAGTAGAAAAGGCTGTTGAAAAAAACGAGACTGCTGAGATTTTGAAGAATGCACTGACATTTTATTTCACATAATCCTAGCATATAAAAAATGATAGCTGTTTAAAGAATTGCTTCTTTCATCTTCTTGTACATTGGATTTCTGAGGTTTTGATTTTTTGCCAGGGGTACATGTTTGCATTCGCGTCTTGAATATTTAACAATGGCAGACTTGTATTGGCATTTTGATCAATCTTTTTGTTTCGCGTGAAATTGACCCCAGGTTAGATTGAGGAAAAAAATCAATACCCATGTGAAGAAATCAAGTCTGAAGTGCCTGTTTTGTGGTGCAAAGATGTAATCAAGATTCCTGTCTGATTCCTGATAGAATTATTCTGGTGACTGACAAATGTTGAAGTCTTCAGATTAGCTTGACCAGACACCAAGACCGATTCTGACATCAGTCCTTCCCCAATTTGATCCAATCTTGAGGAGATAATGAACCCAGTTGATGAGGGAAAATAGGTCATGTATTTACATCTGACTCCACAGACTCTCACCAATCAGATAATTGAAAACTGGAAAGACTTGTCACCTGTGACTAAGCTTAGACCATCCTAAAAGCCACCAACAACAAAGACTGTTTTCTTCAAGGCAATAAAGGACAGTCAACCTCTCTCAACGAGTTGGGTACATTGTCATCTACTCAGTTGGAAACATTGGAAGTAGAATAAGTTTGAATGTGACCCCTTGGTTGTTCTCCCGGCACTGACCTGGGACAAAAGGAAGACGAAATACAACAGATTCTCCACAAAAGGTTCATCATAGTGCGTTGCATACCCTGTGTCAACTTGTCGCAATAAACTTCCAAAAACTACCCACACCTATTCAGAAGGTAGAAATGGTGTATTTGAAGATTGTCATCATATGATATGAGGCATTGATACAGGGATCTTGCATAGTCAGTGAATAGTTCTTGAACAGAAGAGTGCATGTGTAAGAGAAGTCATGAAAGGCTGACGATAGATCTTGAGGAACGGTATATTTTATTATGTAATGTACTAATTGAATGTTTAAAGTACAATTCTAGCCACTTACACACCTGTACCACAACAGTGAACTGTATAGAACTGAAACTCCCCGACACACAATAAATATTGTCGATCTTCAGAGATCGGTAACCATTCTCCTGTCATGGCCATGATGAGACAATATTTTGAATATAGAGGACAGCGAAGATGATCACTTGGGATTGATGTTGCTTTGTGCTTCTAATTGTCAATTACATCATCTGCATCAACATGATAGTTTTGAGAGACACCTTCTTGATGATTGAGGTTTTCATGGCCCCTTATCTTTATGCTATTTGCAGATTGGTGTTTGGAACACTTTACCCAGCGTATGCTTCATACAAAGCAGTGAGGACCAAAAATGTGAAAGAATATGTAAGTATTTGAGTGTTTATCATTGTTGTTTCTTCACAAACTGCTGCTGGGGAGCCAGTGTTGGTGTCATGTCTTATTTAGCTTAACTGACTCAAAGGGTCATTAAGCTTATTAAAATTGTGTACAGAAACGGCAAATGTTTTGCGATGAATACACAATGACATTTAGAAAGCGGTTAAATGTAACATGTTATATTGGGATTATACTTTCTTAGTAAAGTACAGATTCTAATACTTCTGTTGGGTTGAGTCCTATCTGGGATTTGAACCCGCATCTTCAGAGTCAGACATCTGATTGCCAGCACACAGTGTCAGCTGGCTAACCCACTCAGTTTTGTGTAAGTCGCGGTGGCTGAGCAGGTTAGGCAGCTGACTTTGTGTGCTGGCAATTAGGTGTCTGACTCTGAGGGGGTGTGTTCAAATCCCAGATGGGACTCAACCCAACAAAAGTACTAGAATCTGTATTTTACTTAGAAAGTATAATCCCAAATATAACATATGTTAAATGTTTTACATTGAGAGTTTCATCAGAACTTCGAGATGGATTGAGATGAAACCTTGTCAAGGTGCTCCTAAAACAAAATAGAGTTTAAGTTTGTTCCAAGCTTCAAAGTCAGAAAATCAGTATGGCTGCCAGACAGACATCTTTGATTTTGTTAGTCACTTCAAGAGAACTAAAGGTTCAGAGGAGTGGTGACTTTGGGGCTAAATGACAGTGACATGTACTATTCTTACTTATAGGTGATTTTGATAGTATAACAATTGTGAGGTCTTTCTTTTAGATATCACCAAACTGTTAGTGTTATATTGCCGTTAATTTTGCTGTGTGTTCAAAAAGAATGTATTTATTAGAAGTTTGTTATTGAACAAGTGAACTACTTTTATGTGAGACTATTTTCAACTTGCCTTGACATTGCTATTTTAGTCTCTGTCAGTGTTATTTAACACACTAGAAACTGAAGTGGCACTTGCTGTTGGTGTCGTCTAGTTAGTCTGATATTACTGTTTCATTTACTTGTGTCAGCTATAATTTACAGTGTACAGATGACTGTTGATGTCACTTAGTTGTAAACAGTGGGATATAGCCAATCTAGAACTAGTAGCTGAATAGTCCTTAAGTGGTGAGACCAGGAACTTCTGCACAAAGCAACCTAATACTTAGACTACTGTAACCAGAGACTAACACTTAGTCTCTGGATATATATCATTGTAATCTAGTGGTGGTAGAGTTAATTGAAATAATCGAAGATTGGTCGCAGTCACTAAACGACCTAGCAATCGATCATGTTTTCTCATAATCGAACACAAACAATTCTGGATCACTTGTTTGCATTGAATTTTTTTTTCACAAGGATGGTTTTATCTGTGTCGTTTGCATTTCATCAGCACTATGAGCTTGTTCAAGTCAAGATTGAATTTATCTTAAAGACTCCAATAAATTTATGTTCCTAGCGTACTAGTTATCCTTTAAAGATGTGCAATTTGCTAAAAACCCAAAGAACTACATGTTATTTCTCTCTTTTTTGGTGGATTAACAAAAATAACCAGAAAATATCATAAATGACGCTAACCAATTATTATCGATGACTGATCGGTTGTAATGAACCAATCATCAATTATGAAATTTTAACCAATTCCAAACACTAATTTAGAAGGAGCCCCAGTCAGATGGAAAATTCAGAGCCTGAGGGTATCTAGACTTGTTTATAGGGTAGACTAACGCTTAGTTTCTGAATATATATGTCAGGGTAGAGACTGCGATCTACCAGTAGAGATTGCGATCTGAGTCTCTACTGGTAGAATCTCCGATCCTACTAGTAGAGATCGTAATCGTAGTCTCTACTGGTTGAATCGGAGATTCTACCAGTACATTTTCCAATTCAACTGG
>VKKT01002148.1:139210-155573 GCA_008038995.1 Haliotis laevigata | reverse complement strand
ATGTTGCTGGAATATTGCTAAAAGTGGCGTAAAACCAAACTCAGTCAGTCAGTCAGTGAAGCCAATTTCTGGTGTCCCCTGCCGCAATATTGCTGGAATATTGCTAAAAACGGCGTAAAACCATAATCACTCACTCATTTTGTTCAGCTTCAACAGAACAGCTCCTCTATGCTGATAAATTATGGATACCATGGAGGTTATTACAGGAGTTCAAATTCTGTAATCCCCATCCTGCCATTCAATTACTGGCACCATAGTGTGTATTACAGGCAGCAGTTCAAAGAGAATAATACATGCCAGGTTTGTGAATGAGTTTTCTATTTTGTTTACATCCATATTTATCATACTGACAGGATATAAATATGTATGATGATAGTCAGCAAATATGTTCCAGGAGTGATAACATTGAGTGTAGTTTCAATATTGTATTTCTTGTATTGACACAGGATCAGAATTTTCTTTGATTGCCCAGATTTGTATCAGTTGGATAGAAATGTTTAATTGATTTTTCTACGTTTATCACTTTTGTCTTTACTGGTTTGATTTCTCCCCGAAACCTTTACTAATAGTAAAGAGGTTTATTTAAACTTAGGACTCATTTTTTTCCCATCTACTTACAAGTACAGTTGTCTAAAGTTTAGTTTACAGAGTAGTAATGCTGATGATTTTAATTTGAAGCCATAGTTAAAATCGTTGAGAATATTTTGACATTGGTTTGAAGAACAAATTTTCCACAAGCAGTCAAGAATGTTGCTAAGAAAATTTGTTAGTATTCTGGAGAAGGAATTAGTACATGATTCCCAGCCCTAATTTGAATAATGATTTCATGTGCATGAAACACAAGGAAAACACACCTAACATTCATCTAGTGATCAAACTTCTTCAATGTGAGGGCGGTGGGGTAACCTAGTGGTTAAAGCGTTGGCTTGTCACGCCGAAGGCCCGGGTTCGATTCCCCWCATGGGCACAATGTGTTCAGCCCATTTCTGGTGTCCCCCGCCGTGATATTGCTGGAAAATTGCTAAACGCGGCGTAAAACTAAACTCAGTCAATCAGTCTTCAATGTGACTGAGTTTTCGCCTTACCTCAAAGTAACTGAAAGTAAATTTTGTCAACATTAGTGCTTAAAGCATTTGCTTGTCACACTGAAAATATGGGTTCTCTGTTGCACATGGCTTCAAATTGTAAAGCCAGTTCATGCTGTCCCCAGCCGTAATACCTCTGGAAAATTATTGTTAAAAGCAGCGTAAAACCACACCCACTCACTCTTCCTATGTTCAAATACTGCAAATTAGTCTTAAGAGTGTGATAAGTCTTGCAATTTAGTAAGCAGAAAATATATGTATAAAGCAAATTTCATTTTCATTTATCCTATAAGCAGAAAATTGTTTGTAATAAACGAAATTCCATCACACTTTGGAGCTTCTAATCTGACATTTGAATGACAAAGTTTGTGATCAGACATTGGAGTTAATTGAATGGCGATCAATACGTTTGTATGGCACTCACATTAGCATCTGTTTCCAAGAGTACAATAGCATTGTATTGCTGCTTGGGAAATTCTTCTTGTTAGTACAGGGCACATGGTCCCAAAATCAATACCAAATGTTTTCATATGATTTTCCTATTGAAAGTTCAGCCATATCAACATTGCGAATTCAAATTAATTTCAATTTTCAAATTCTATCGATTTGCGATGGAATGTCAGAGCAAGATGAGTACTGAAATGTTATATTGGCTTCCAGTAAGTAATCATATCTGGCCTGGATGGCACGTCTCGGATTATTCTCAATCTGATAATATCAGTCATTTGAAAATGTTAATTCCAAATTAAGCAAGGGATTATTTGTTCCGGAATTTGAATCCTTGTGCATGAGATGATATTCTAGATTGCCTTTTCGAGAAGCTGTCTGTTGGCATTGTGTCCATGTTTGAAATAGTACATATGATTTCGATAGGGTTTTTGCTTCAAGCTTGAATTGATAAAATATATTACGGGAAATAATACACACAAAACACTTTGCAATATGTTGCATACATTTTTTTAAGATACATTGCAGCTGAATGCATACTGACAGGTGTTCATTTATTTTGCATATATTTGCATACAAAGTGAACTGTTTGGTGTGTTGTTGTGAAAGGTGTGTGATAACAATACTGAATATATATAATAAAGTACAGTGGGTCTAGTCATGTGAACATAACTGTACAGTAACTGACAATTCTACATAGGTATATATGAAGACTGACATTTGTATAGCTCTGACACCATGATTCTGTTTTTATTAAGAATTTTATGTTTTCGGACCATTTCCAACTTCATAACTTGAATCAATATAGGTAGCTATTTTGTCCAACAAACTTAGATTTAATATCAAATAAATGATCATTTGTCCATATAATATTTTTGAAAGAGTGGTGTTTGGGAAGTACTGATATCTATTTATTTTCTTCTACTTATGATAATACATAAGGTGTGACGTGATGCTAAATCTGTCTTGTGCTGCAGAGACTGGGAGCTCTTGAACTTCAATTAATGTGAAAATCAAAGACATATTCTGAACCTGACCTGTTAACATGTCATTATTTGTGAGGAGATTGTGAAGAGGATTGGCACAGTTAGTGGAGGGATTGGTTTTGAGTTTGGGGATGGAGAATGTGGCGTTACTTTCCTCATTCATGTGCTCCAAGTGGGATAACAAGGGTGAAGGGGGACTATCAGGAGTAGGTTATTAAGCTGACCTTTGTAGGAATATGGGTCATAGTTCACGTGATATTGTGTAATATTAATCAATATGTGTTTATTCATGTCAGGGATTAGTTTGGGGTCCAGATTTCATTTGTGACCTGATTTAACAAATCATAATACAATACACTGAAACTACCTTGTAGACAGTATGTTTTATTTATGATAAACTATTGCTTGTATGTTGAAAGGAAACATTATCCTGTTGTGCTTTATATATATATGGAAAGTGAAAATTAGAAGCTGCCTAACTTTATTGGTTCATTCAGAACTTACAAATAGTGCTCCTGTTGTTGGTTTCAGCTCCGGAAAATATTTGCGATATATGGCTGTTTGAATACCATAGCAATGAAAGTAAGCTGTGTTGACCTATTTCCTATTCATCTGAAGTGGCCTTTGATAGAATACACAGGGTACTTACGAGTACAACTCTGTAATGAATAGTCAGAACTCTTTCTTGTTCTCGATCTTCAGTGGGTATTCTGAATAAAATATCCACCCAAATCAGACTGGTTTGGGGAAGATGGGGTTTTCTTAAACCTTTGAAAATATGGAGAATATTTTGGAGTATCTATACTAATGGATGAATGGAAAGTGTATTCCAAGAAAGTGCTCAAAATTGTGTTTAGTTTGTCAGAGGAATATTTGCATATTTCTAAGCATGCTTTTAGTCATCTTGGGTGTGATTATGTTGTCAGAATGTTTTTCTGTTTAAAATGCTGTTTCAGTTGATAAAAATCACGTGTCATTATAGATTTATAAAAAATGTTTACTATTTAGCTTTATTTTGTTTGTAATACACATTTTTGCAAAACCTTTCTGCTGGGAAGGGAAATTGACACTTTAGATTTTGAGACGGCCCCTACAATGTCTATGTCAGTCATGGAAGGCTTGTGACCTGATCTTCTTTGTGCTCTCAGCTTTCCAGAAACTACCACAATGCATGACACACTTTTTACACATTGATAATTTTAACAGTTGTGTCTGAATCTCAGCGTTGTGGTTTGGGATGGACTGCAGAACTAGTTTGACTAGTGCTGATGCTGATGCTTTTAGAATATAGACAGGGTAACCATATAATTACGCTTTACTGGCAACCATGTTTTAACCTGTGTGTAGTTTTGTAGCTATTTGAATTAATTATGAAATTTCAAAGATTCTCAGTCATAATGTATGGAAGGTTAAAATTGAATATTTGAAAAATTGAATGGAAAGTTTATACCATTTATGGTAATGAATTATTTATATGATATTAAATTCTATCATCTTAATGGTGAGAATAACATACTGTGTTGAAGTATAATTTAAGAAAGTAGGATACATGTCAAAAATTGTCGCAGTGTATTTTGCATGTTTGTGTAGCTTCAATAAAATCAGGTCAAGTGTTGTGTAATTTGCCACAGAGCAGTTGTGTAGCGTGTTCCAACAAATATAAATTATGTTGAGATGTGACAACCATAATTTGTTTGATTCCATTCAAATCAGTTCTAGGCTGTATATTTCTATCAGGCTGTTGTAGTAGTGCAGAGATGTGATAAATAGCAGTGCAGTTCTTAATGAGGGGAATTTAGGGGCCTGTGGGAGAGATCGGTCTGAAGCTTGGAGGACAGGACAAAGAGACAGTTCCACAGTCTTGCACTTTACACTATTTGTGCACGACTTACAAGATGATGATAGTGATGATGATGATGATGGTATAAATGTATGTGTGCTTTAACGCGATTTTCTGATCCGACTGAAAGTTGCAAGTGTCAAAATATATCAGAGCAAGTTCATAATAAGTTGCACCTGGTCAGTAAATGTCAGTAGTAGAATAATTACTCATAACATATTCTAAATGATGTGCTCAATTCTGCAACACTGTCATTATGGGATGTAGGTACAGCTGTGATGAAGGTAGATGTGCATTGTTTGGGAGAATGGCTGAACTAAGCTGACTGGCAGACGGCCAACGGCAACATGGACTCGGATGTAGATAGATGTGCGTGGTAAATATTTGATTGAGGCGGACCACGTTTCACTCTTGGGGTAGAATTTGAATACAAAATCCATCAATTAAGCATTGTAAATAAGTTGAGAATCTAGTCGAATGGGTGGCAGGTACGAAACGGGCATCTCTGTGGGGACGGTGGAAACAATGCTATTTGTCCTTTGGGGACAGATACCTATATTCAGACTTGTTGTTCAGTAATATTCTACCCATGTTCATTGTTCATAAATATGTTACTTGTCTAGTCAATATTAATACCAAACAGCTGGTACCGCCTTTTGGTAGTGGGTGATTGTTGGTTAGAATGGGGAATTGTGTGTAGAAAGTATGGAAATAATATTTCAGAATATTCAATATTTGTCTGTTTAGATTAATGTTTAAATTACATGTATGTTCAGTGTTTAGGTACACTTTGGTATTTGGCTTCTGAATATGTTGATGTGTACTTTTGTTTTTTTTAAAGGCAAACATTGCATGAGAATTTTGTTAATTAAATTTGTATATATCGGTACAGGAAATATTTCAATAATTGGTAAATGGTTCATGTTGAGTCTCTAATATGGTATTTTAAGATTCTTTACATTCAGACTGCATGACTGAACAGTGGAAACTTACTACTATTTGTTTCAGTCATTAGTAGCACAACTACTGCATAGATAATATTTCAAATAAGTACAGAAGTAGAAATGAAATCACATGGGCTGAGATGATCTTTATAGGTGAGCTTAAATGTTTTATCTGAATTATTAAACCTTTATTGTAGCAAGCCATTGACATTGTTTTTTCAGGATATTTTTGTCTGCTTTTAAATGATCTAAAATCATGAATGATTACATTGATCTTTGGAGTTTGGTCTCTCTTCAAATTGTTTGGGGTATATTCGGGAATGTATAATAGATATCTTTTTTGAGAAAAATACTAACACATACATACACACACACATTTAAAGCACTAATATATAATTCAGCAATTTCATATCTTCCACAATATTGGTCTTAATGTCAGAGAACCACAGAAAGCTGTGGCATTTGTGAATAAAAACATTAACAATTTAGTGAATGTTTAATTTGCTACATACGTACCATAGACCTAAATGAATCCTGCTAACAGATTGGAGAACTGTTTGAAGGAGTACCATTATCAACATTATAAGCCCTCCCAATGTATGAATACCACTATGCTGAAATAGTAAAGGAAGCGTTTATCATGACTGTAGAGATGTGATGTGTGATGGGGGGCGTGCTGTTAGCATGGTCACAAGCAACTATAAAGGTGATGGAAACAATATTTTCTTGTGCTAATTTGATTATCCCAGGGATTACCCTTGCGTCCTGTATTTGAGGGTCTCATGCTCTTTATTTTCAGGGGTCCTGGACAACAAAATGAGGGTCGCAGACACTTACATATTATTGTTATTACTGTTATTATACTGTGTATTGATCATCGTATTATTACAGAAATTAAATTACAAATGATACCATAACCCATCTAGTAGCAAAATCAGTGATAAGTTATTGTCACTTGATGGGAATTTTTACAAGATGTATTTGGACTTTTTCTGTGTCCCTGTGAATGAACTAATAAATTTCGTTGCGTGCATTGTCAATTTTTATGCATATATGAATTCGCGTCCTGTAAGTCCCTGTTATCCATTACCATATCCATCAGAAAATGCGTGACCACTCCATCATTGAAGGATCAGAAGAGCAAAAAGTATGTTAAAATAAACCATGTATATTTAGGTAATGACATGTTCTTTGTCTTTTGCCATTTTGTTAGTCTTTAAGCAAAAAGCATTTTTCCCATCACTGTAAGAGCTGACCCACATGTGCTTCATGCAAAATGAAAACAAAAGTCCACAAATTCCATGCACACATGTACAGTTGAAATGGTATGGACCTAGTATTATATAACGTTTGTTTGTTAAATGTTACATACAGCAATATTACAGCTACATGGCAGCAGTCTGTAAACATTCGAGTCCGGACATGAGCATTGATCTCTCAGTTGGTATTCAGTAGCATTGCGGCCTTTGAACTAGTATTTAAACTTTGAATTAGTAAATTTGAAATATTCATGAAATTGGAACGTTCCAAGGATCATTGATTATTTTTGAAACTTGTAATAGATTTCAGCATGAGTAGTAAGAGTTCTGATTGACTGATTTCCTTTTTCTGATATTCTCTTTCAACATTCTTGATGAATCCAGCTTAATATTTTCATTTGATTGCATATTTCCGTTTGTCAGTTAGCTCCTTGGCAATTCAGCTTTTTAGTCCTACACGCGTCATACTGGCTGAAGATAACGGAATATTTAGAAGTTCTTCCAATCAGTTTAGCACTTTTTACAAGAATCCTAGACTAATCTGAAATCATTAATCACACTTGAGTGTGTGGTTGTGGTTGAAATTTTGATATGTTCATGGATTTTTCTTGCAATGTTTGGGATGTTGGGATGTGTTAGGAAGACAGAAACATGACGCCATCTATATCACACAGCATCCTGTTGTGGAGTATTTGCACAAGTCCCAGATTTCTGAATGACTGATAAAATGGTTGTAATTCTCAGCAACCAGAGCATTGAAAGGCTGCCCCCATTCGTCCAAGATTGTTCAGATCATTTGCATGCATTTCTATAACAGAGATTGAATTGCTGTACATAATTCAGTTCAGGAATATCTGCTTAATTGGATCAGACCAAGTCTTTTGATGAAACCAGCCAAGTGGAAACTGTAACATCATGAATTTAATTGATTTGTTTATAACCTCTTTACACATGCTAGTACTGTCATCAACCAAGTGATGTTCTATTTTTACTTTGTTGTTGTGTAACAATCAGCAGTATTCCAGGTGTATGATGGTGATCAGTAAATAATCAAGTTCGGACCCAACAATCCAGTGATTGACATCATGAGCATCAATCTACACAACTGGCATACGATGACATGCACCTACCAAGTCAACAAGCCTGACCACCCAATCCTGTTAGTCACCTTATTACAAGCTTTTATTGCTGAACCAGATCTTCACAGGTTCAAGCATGTGGGACAAGCTTGATAAATATTTTTCACCTGTACCAAAATGTTACATATTGAAATAAAGAAGTTAAAATCTGTAAGTTAACACTACCTTCATCAATATGGCTATTAAAATATAACTTGTGTTTAATGCTTGTAAACTCACCTCAACTTAAAATTGGGGCGGTGGGGTAGCCAAGTGGTTAAAGCATTAGCTCGTCACACTGAAGGCCTGGGTTCGATTCCCCACATGGGTACAATGTGTGAAACCCATTTCTGGTGTCCCCCGCCATGATATTGCTGGAATATTGCTAAAAATTGTGTAGAACTTTTACTAAAACCATCCTCACTCAACTTAAACTTCATGTCATAATTAAAAAGGAGAATTGGTTCTGGGAGTTTTTGTTCTATTGTCTTACAGATGATAATTGAAGATGAGTAACTAGTTTTGTCACTGTTATATATAATTTGATCAGCTTGCAAGACTAGAACTTGTTGAAACTCTGTGCCCGATCAAGTTGTCTCTTAGTTATAATGGCAAATTCCTATATCATTTTCCATATGTTTACATTTTTATTGATCAAATACAACATCAGGAACATCTTGATCTTTTTGATGGGTTGTTAAGTTACTATGTAAACAAACATGAAGGTTTTATGTGTGGTTTGGATCAGCCGTGGTCACTGTTGTTTTGATAGCAGTATCAGTTTTAGATGAATGGTGGTTGTTCCTCAGGGCTGTTTACCATTTGTGGAATATTCAGGCTGTCATATACCAGCTTGGGTGAACTTTTCACCCAGCACTATCAGGTAGCTGGGAGCCAACCTTGTTCATTCTTGCCTCCTACCTGGACTATATTCCTGACTTGGCCATGTTCCAGTTCCAGGTGAACGCCAGGTGGGGAACGCTTCCTCTTCGTGTTCCACCTCACAATGGTGGCTGGTAGTTGTGGTCCCACTATTTTCCTCCATCATTGCCACAAAAACAATCAGATTGTGTAGATCTGTCAGTCAGTTTGGGATTTAGAAGATCCAGTAGTTAGGTATATATGTTTTGATTTTGTGATGATGCATCTGTTTGGAGGAGTGACTGCATATTACTTATATCGCAGTCTGCAGGATTCCTGCTGATATCCTGCAGGCTGTAAACAGTCAAACTAGACCAACCACTTAAGTTGTTTATGAAATGAGCAACAATCTATGTTACTGGCAGACCATGAGAGTGGGAAATACTTTAATGCCACAGGATTTCATCCACATTATCACCTATATTGATGTAATATTTTTGCCGGCCTCTAAGACAGAGTCTTGCAACATTTCATCTGGTCAACCAAGATCACACAATAATAAAACTATTTATTAACTGAGACTGAGTTGTACTGAAATAATGCCTAAATACATTTTCTCTTGGAGACTTAAACTGGACATAAACTGATGTGTATGTCTTTATGACTAGAATGTAGGATGGGTAAGGTGGGTCCTAGACCATACTCCATTATCCACCTTAGTAGAAACTCACTGAGGCAAATCTACCATAGAATGTTCTGGATATTGCAGTAATGAAGTTTTAAATATTTATAATCAATGTATAATCACATATTTTATCGTGCCAATAGAATACTAAGCAATTGTGATCTGCCACTTACATTTGAATACAGAATTTGTTCAGTGTCAGGACAAGGTGGGAGGAAAGTCTATGTAATATTCACGTTGAACCTACTTCTTTCCATGTAGAGATGACAATTATTTCTGACTGGTATGTGGTCGTACATCGTCACTATAGCCTGGTTACTAAAGGTTGTAATTAACTATTGATGGCTTCAGTAATATCCCTTTTTGAACATCTATATGATACACAAGAGGTGGTATCATTCTCCTTACATTTGACCTCGTTACAGTTTAAATATTAAGGGACTGTCTCTAAAGTATCTGGAACTATTTCTTTCTGTAATCGGAGAGTTTTGATTTTCAGACTTACAGCAAATCTGCATAATGTATAAACTTGCCCCAGGATGTTGTTTTTGTGATCAAAGAGATCCCTGTCTCTTTGAAGGCAGTTTTGTTATTGCTATGGAAACAAGCTGTTTGGCTTATCAGTAAGCAGAGGGATTGTTCCACTGTGGCAGGGTGGGATATAGGTGATGGACTCCTAAATATGGAGGGAAATTTGAGCCATCAGTCAGTCAGTCAGCTGAACTGGGGCAGGCAGGGAAGGGAGTCAGGCAGGCTGGCTGGCAGATAGCAAGCTGAGAGGTGTGAGTGATTCAAGGCAAGGAAGCTTGCCGCTATATGTATTTGTTATGTCAACACTCTGTGTGTAACCATGATCCCCTCAAAGTCTGCAACCACACGTTCTTACACTTACCTCGGCTCAAATACTTCTGAGTTAAAATCAGGTTTAGAGATATATGAAGGACTGGTAAATTGTTGTTCGTGACTGTTTGTGTTGTCTTATGCCTTTGGAGAATTTTCACGGCACTCTATTTTAATGTGTTATCTTTGTAAATATGTTATGGTCGTTTTGGAACAGTAATGGAGAAAATGTTTTATAAATTACAGGAAAATGTTGAACATCCTTGACATTCGTGAAACAAGTCTTGGGTTTCCAATATCACATATAAAAAGGTTTGATGAGGTGTTCATTCATCCGAAATGATATGTTCATTTGTGGTAATCTTTATGACCATTATGTCAAATAAAGCCTTTTGGAGGTGTCAGTTTGCAATAAAATGTTTTGAGATGGCCCCCAGAAACATTATAGTTGGAGGTCAGTAGAGGTCATCACAGCTGATCAGTGGCAGCCAGATGAGTCAGCACTCATTTTCTCTGACAGTTATTGGAAAACGGAAAGCCTTTTATCCCTCTCTCCAGGGGTTCACAAGGCTGTGTGTTGAGTCTCAATCTAACCCGAAGCCAGGCCCTACCATTGAAGAGTCTTCCAAACTCTGCTGGTGGAAAACCTCTCTTTACAAAATTTGCGTCCAATTTGTAAGCGTGACTTCAGCTCTAAATTTACCAGTTCGCTTTCCGAAAGCCACGGGAATGTTTACTGTTCGGGACTGTCACAGTGGATGCTTGTCATGATGAACGTTCTTCTCTGCGCTGTTTACTCAAAATGTTGGAATAATTTTCGTCATCCTTTCATATTCTTTGGTTCGAGGTTTCTCTCCCATACAGGAACTCAGACTCTGATCAAATGCTTTTCAAAGGTGACATGTTCTGCTTGAAGATGAAATTAGAGAAAATTTAATATCCTCAGTATTAAACAGATTGTTTTCATATTTGTATTGGTAAGGACAGTGCCATGATTATATGATCTAAAGCTTTGTCATATTCTTTCATATTAAAGCATATCATTTTTCAGTCTTAGATATTCAGACAGTATCAAGACAAAAAAAAATTCCATGAAACTAATCTGATTTTTGATAATTTGATAAATATTTGTTCAAAAAGACATTTGTAGAATCAACTTTGTATTTGTTGCAAAAGTACGGTCTACATAAACAAATCTTTTGAAATGATTGCATTATTAAGAAATAAGGTTTCTGATTTATTTTTAAAATGTCTTAAATATGTTGAAGGCAACCATTACTGCTGATTTAAAATATGTCAACAGAGCTCCAGATAAGATTTAGCTCATGTGGGTACTGTACCCACTGTATTTTTKGGGAGTGGGTATTATGAATGTTGAGTGGGTATTTCATTTCCCGTTACCCTCTGCTTTCAAACATGTGCGTATTTCAGTCTTTTTACTCGCCTAAGTATTATGTCATTGAGTAAGTTTACTAAGCAGGTATGTTCTGCCTTATGTCATACCTAATAAAAATCAACTTAAATATAATGGAAATGATTTCATCAAAAATCACTCGTCCTACACTGACAGTACAACACTAGTCCTATAGTAACAGTACAACTTGATAGCAATCGATGTCTTTTTCATTACACAAGCAAGTTTTATAAATATATTCCATACGCATTTGTTTTAAATTTTTTGCGTATCTAACATTTTAAATGCGTAATTGGTACGTAACAATTATTTTTCAATGCGTAAATGGAAATTTTCTATGCATATTTTACCCGGATACTCAGCTTATCTGGGCCTCTGTGTCAATATATTTTCTTATTTGTAAAGGAAATATTGTGTCTGAATTCTTAATTTCGGGACAAGTTTAATCAAAACCTTTTTTCACTTATCCAATGACAAATCAGCTATGGAAGGTATCAGAAATGGACAACCATGATTGCCACTAGAATATTTTCTGCTTGTTCAAGGTCACAAGGGGACTGTAACGTTTCACCCTTGTCAGCGAGATATCTCAAGAACCGTTGACTAGATTTTCTTCATATTCAACACCAAGCTTTATCTAGGGAAGGCGCAGGGCCCAGTTGATTTTGGTGACCTTCACTTAATTTCAAGGTCATGACGACACTTTGAAGATTTCAGCATATTAACCTACATGTTATGCTTGTCAGCGAGATACCTCAAGAACCATTCTCTGGATTTTCGTCGTATTTGACACCAAGCTTCATCTAGGAAAAGTGGGAGGGCCAGTCGATTTTAATGACCTTCACTTAATTTTCAAGGTCACAGCGACACTTTTAAGATTTCACCATGTTAAATTGCATGTTAAGATAGTCAGCAAGATATCGCGGTGAATACCGGATACCTACCAGCCATATTGTTTAGTGTGACGTCACCCTAACCCTAAACCTTACCCTAACCCTTACCCTAAACCTTACCCTAACCCTAACCCTAACCCTAACCCTAACCCTAAACCTTACCCTAACCCTAACCCTACCCAAAAGTAAACTCGCGTGCTTTCAAAGATGGCGGAAGGTATCCGGTATTCTGTAATCTTACCAAATCGCAATGATGGGGATGATGTCACCTTAGTGACAATGCTTGTTGAACTGAACATTGAAAGACCTCAGACTGATGCTAAGAGGTTAACTGTCTGAAATCCAGTCATTTTCATGATTTGACCAGTTATCAGCATGATGTACAATTTAATACATATTTAGCACAATATTATACATGTATGGTACTTAATGAGCCAGATTTGTCAGCAGTAGTAAATGTGAAAGTAGGTTGCATAAATATTTCACAAAAATCATAAATGAATTCTTGGCATGGTTAGTTCGAAGGATGTAACCTAATCATGTTATGAAAAGAACAGAACAACAATAAAAAAAATGACCTATTAACAGCTAATAATAATTGTCTGAATAACACAGTCAGCAATTTTATGTAATTGTCTTAATACCAGAGTTCATTCTCACTAAATGCTTTTGTTAGCTTGTGATCGTTTGAATTACACATGTCAAAAGAGTTATCAATTTCGCAAGCGCCTGACACCGATTTGGTATTTATAATGTCAAGGGCAGGTAACTTCCGTTGAGGGAGATGACACGAGCTGACTCTCAGGTTTAGCACGGCAGTGGCAGACATTTTTTCTTTATTTTCCAAAAGGAGGCTAATATCCTTTCATGTCGATCTGACATACATCATGTACTTTTTGACAGTTTCAGGTTCTTTTTGCAAGATTTATTGAGAAGGGGTTTAACATACTTTTGTAAAATATGTTTTTTCATGAAAAATATGTTTTCAACAAGAGATTAAATGAAAAACGATGTTATACCTTAATTTGTCATACAGGAAATAGCCAAGCGAAAGGATAAGAATATTTTAAAAGAAATAGGTTCGAAAACTTTGAATTAAAGTTTTTTAACTGAAAACGTAAAATATTTAAATACTAATATCTGTACCGACAAAAGGTTAGGTTTTATAATGAACTGTGGCTGATCAGACAAGCATAATGTATTATTCATAGTGTAATTCAAAATGCTTTCATGATTCCATTCAGAAAAACATACCCTCCCCTCACAACAGAGCAAACATTGTCTCGTGTAAAGAACATGTGAAAAGACACGCCACGGACACACCTCGGGTGTGGCTACACTCCCATAAATCCGGGTGGCTGTGGGCGGTGTAGTAGACACCGGGAAAAGAAGGCGATTACCTCAATGAATATTCCTGTAACCATGTCCTTCTCTGTCATGGCGGCTGAGCTAACACAAATGGCCCACCAGGGTGGTTATACCCTCGGTGATCCCGACAGGTGTGCGAGTTTAGAAAGTGATGTTGGAGAGGAGAAACTTGGGGGTGGGTCCAACAGGCGAGGGTTGGGGGAGGGAGAGATGACAGGGGGACATCAGCCATGTTACTGCATGCATAATACCATGCTTTGTCCCTTGAGTGGGACTGGGGACTGAAAATCAATGCAGCTATTTGATGGCTTTCCTCCACATACAAGCTTCTTGCCTGCCTCGCCAGATGGAATAATGCAACTCTAGGTCATGTAAGGGACCGTTTCAAAAGTTCCAACTCTATTTTTGTACACGATTACTTGCAAGCTGTTTTGAATTATTCAGTGGCTGTCAGGTTTGGAATAAATGTAATTTATTTCACACTTACAGCACATTGTCTTTGACAAATAACTTGCCTGGTTAGATTTTTAATGACCCTTATTTTGACTATTATTACAGATTTTAATGAAATGCAGTGAAGTATTATTTTGTTGAATCCTGTTTGGTGGCTGTATATTTAGGCTTTATCTGTGGTAAATACTCATGACATATTTATCCAATTGTTTATTTCTAGGGTAAACATGAATCCTATTTGACAACATATTGTGCACATAGCCGAAACTAACTTACAAAGAGTAATGGCAGACGTGATATGTAATTTGCCTTTCATTAATTTATTTTGAAGTTCTCCAAACCTCTGAGCAGGGTTGTAATCAAATTATCAAAACATTTCTCCCTTAATAAGATGAAACCATCCATGTTAAGCCTTTGCAATCCTCCGTGTGAAATCAATTAAATAAAATCATATCTGTATCGACTGCATGGTTTAGAAGCAGGGACAGCATCGTGATGAATAGTTGAAAAAGAGGCTATTCTGACTCGTTGTTCATGTCTGACAGGAGAAAATCAATAACGCTGAGCCAGAGGTACCGTAAAACGTGCACTACATGATGCATTCATATTTCTGGTACGGTTCCCAGTGAAATGTTCTCGTTAATACATTTCCAGAGTAAACGTACATGGTATTTGCCATCTGTGGTATTATAAAGAGCAGGCTGTTTCTGAATTATATGATTTTCACAATAATAATGACTGGAGTACCTGAATTTTGTCGTGTTAGGTACATTTTGGTGGCCCAATGTGCGAAGTTGGTCATTCAACCTGGGATTAAATCTGGACGTTGGTACAGTTTAGCTAAAGATGGCATCACACATTTCTATCTCTTCTTTTTCCCTTCTTTCTCATCTTTCTCTTCTCATTCCCTTTCTCTCCACCCTCCCTCCCCTCCTTTAACTCGTCTCCACCTAACAAGCTCAACCTCCTCACCTCTGGAGTTCATTAGGTGTTACAGATTATTTTGAACAGAAGTATTTCTGTTTCAGTTAAAAAACATTTTAGGAATTCATTTTTGAAAATATTTGATGTCAACTGTATATCTGAATTGTTGAGGTGGAGTTCGAGAAAACAGTAATGTTTGTAATAGGAGACTGCTCCTGGCCTTCAACAAGCAACCCAATACATCATTACGCCACCCAAGACAGGAAATGGATTATGTCTTCAACATTTTCACTGGTTTTTACTTCTCCATCTATGACTTGTTAATCTAAGTCAGTATCCCAGCTTGCAGGGTTTATTTTTTTGTGCTTTCCAACATTCAGAAACATTTGTTACTCTAAAAACATGTCCGACCAGAATCACAAATAAGGGATAGTAGCATAAAAACTGGTGTTGTGATCCAAGCTTGTGGACTTGAGGAAATGAACACTTGGCGTCTGCTGATTCAGGTTTTGCTGTAAGCGCTTCTTTCATGTTTATGCTGAATTTTTATGTTTCCTGAATTGAGTTTGGAAAAGATGACACCATTCTCCAAAATACTGGCAATGCGTATGAGAAATTTATATTGCTTCAAGCTAGCATTCCCTTTCTTTTTGTTTTCTGTGTTTGAAATTTGTCACATGGTAGGACATATTTGTATGCATGTCTGCATATTCATTATCATATTTGTTCAATAAAGATTTTGGAAGCAGAAAAATACATGTGTTATTGTGGCAAACTATCCTCATTTAATATTCAGGGTTAAACAAGGTCCACCATCCCTTCGTACTTCGTGCTTAACTAAAATGGGGTTAGTGCTTAACTAAAATGGGGTTAGGTGGTCAGGCTGTCAAGTAACATTCTATTTCAAGCAACCCAAATGCAAAATACACTAAACTGAACCTCACGGTATGTTGTCTGATAAAATAATAATTCTTAATATTCAACCTTTTCTACATCGTTGCCACAATTTCTGTAATTTACCTGTCATCATATTGAAAATGCTTCAGATTATCGACAGAAGTCTTTTTACTGTCGTTTATTCATTATCAGTTTGCAAGAAAATATTGTTGCCAACCCAGCGTTCTGTAGCTCTGCAAGGAGGAAACTCTCACTTCTTTCCCTTGTATTTTATTGTCAGTGTATAATTGTTTGGGGGCGGTGGGGTAGCCTAGTGGTTAAAGCGTTGGCTCGTCACGCCGAAGACCCG